>JAQGAS010000901.1:0-30847 GCA_034686365.1 Pachymerium ferrugineum | reverse complement strand
CCCTCCTCCATAGGCGTAGGCAAAACCAGCATCAACAACTGTAATTGGATTTACAGATGAATTACTATTAGTAATATACTTCATAAAGCAGTTAGGGCTCTGGTTTTTGTTACCTGTCCCCGAGTACTTTATGGAGCAAGTAAAGCATGTCCGACTTCCTACCTCCCCATGGTGCCCCCTGGGTTCCTCTTGGAGGTCTTTTGGCCTTCCTGAGGAGGCTAGATAGAAGCTCTGGTTTATTAGCTTTTAGTTATTAGTTTTAATTGTTTTGTTCTCAAATGGATTTTACTAGTTTTGTTGTTGGTTTATTTGGTTGTCCCGTCGCGTATGGCCCTGGCGGCCGCTGGCGACGTTAAGCCCCATTTCTTTCTTTACTATTAGTATTCGCATTTGTTTTCACAGTTATAGTGGAGGGATCGCCATCATTATCTGATACAGTACCATAACTGTTAGTAAAAGGCTCAACAGAAAAAGAGTCCAGGATCTGACCAGTAAACAAACGACCGTAGTAACATGACAAAAGACAGCAACTGGGCCAATTGGAAGGTTCCAACAAGCCATCAAGATCAGCCTCATGAACACGAATGTGAAAAGAGGCATAATTAGAGTATCTTGTGCGGATCCTATGGACTGCACACTCTGAGATGTTCAACTTATCATTTAAATTTTCGGAATATCCAATGAAAATACATGAGATAAATTCTGACATCAAGTTTACCATGACTGTCAATCTTGTTCGTCACAACTTCAGCACGACAACCAAATACTTAAGGTGTTTGACAGTTGGTTTCTTTTCTGTCCAAGCTTTCATTGGAGTCATACAGCAGTCTAATCTTTTACATGGGGTATGATTGATTATATAAGTTGCTGTAATTATAGCTTCTACCCAAAAATCTAAAGGAATTTCGAATCATGCAACAAAGTTCTTGTCATGTTGGCTTTTGTCTGATTTCCTTTTTCAGCAACCCCATTTTGATTTGGCTTGTATGGTATGGTCAACTCTACTGTAATTCCTTCAGCTTCAAGGAATTTACAAAATTCTTCAGAGTTGAACTCTCTACCATTGTCCACACGAATTCTAATGATTTTTCTTCCTGTCTCGCTTTCAATTTTTTGCTTCCATGTCTTGAAAGCTTCAAAAGCATCACTTTTAATGTGCTACTTCATCCTAGAAGATCAACAGATCGATTAGTGCTACTAGAACTATTGCTATTAACGACTTCTATCAAACCACAACGCATTTACTATCTTACCTATTCCACTATACGTACCTGCTAGTTATCTGCCACTTGGACAACGTACGAGATTTATCTGAAGCACCTAAGGATAGGGCTACTGTCTGTGAGGTCTTCTTTATCGCAGCTAAGATTCTTCACAGCCAAGAAGCACACACAAACAGAAGCCCCCAAAGAGGAAGAATTGGGAATCTAAAGGCATGCAGATGTGCCTCCCTAGGGTGAGGGTGCTCGTAGGTCTAGAAAGTCTGTGTGAATCTGGATTTCTATTAGTTCTGTAAGAACACTCAACAAAAGGGGACTTAATACTATTGTTATGGGCTACAATTATTTGTACGGTTTAAATCTAACAATAATTTATCGAAATTAATCGTTGCAGGGTGCCATAGCCCTCCCTGTTGTTTATTTCCGGTTGCAGGATGAGCTTTTTTTTTTTCAAGATAAAACTAAAATGTTTTCCAGTTGCATCATCTACTGCAGTCATGGCATAATGTCCACCTCTCTTCGACATTGGTGTTATTGGGGCAGTGGTGGCGCAGTGGTTAGAGTGCTCACCTTACACCAACTGGTCCCAGGTTCGAATCCCGGGTTCTCCCATCATCTAACAAAAACCTGACTTCTAGTTATGGCCTGATTGCAAAAAGGCTTAAGACCTCAGTGATCACTTTACAATAAAACTAATTCTAATTTATTTATTTATAAAAAAACCCATCATCTCCAAGTTTTATCGTACTGATCAAATTTGTAGTCAAACTTGGCTTGCGGCGTTAAGCCTTATTCTTCTTTTTTTTTGTAGTCAAACTTGGCACAAATAAGGTCTTCTTTCTTTCTTTTTTTAGAGTGATTGTGCTCTCTCCATTAACCTACTCGGATTGGATGATCACATCCCCTTTTCCTAAAATTGGAGCACACTTCCTATCCGAGAGATAAATTAAACCAAATTCTCCACATTTTAAATGTATAAAGTTCTCTCTGGAAATTGTAGTGTTTCACTCATTGTCCCGAGTCTCTGTAACCACACATTTATTCTGACATTCATGTGTATACACAATACTCTGGTATAACAATTGCATCATATATTGCATTCCTCCCTTTTAAGTTGTATCAACTCTCCAGTAATTTATAAATTTAGTACAGAACAAATCGGTCTGGTTTTCTTTTCGTTCTACTTGATCTTCTTATTACATTTTCTGGTCTTATTGGCTCTGGTGGTCTCCATTTCCTTCCTCTCCTTCCAAAACGCCTCTTCACCACTGCAGCTGCATCCTTTAACTCTTCCTTTTCTATCCCCGTCTTTACTCTTTCTACAAATTTACTTTTTCCTATTGGGATCCACCAATCTTCTTCATCTTGTTTAATCACTCGCTTCCTCAATTGATTAACATGGCGACGACACTTTCGTCCATCGTCCATCATTACTTCATAGATCACTCTTCCTACTTTGCTCTCAATTTTACCTGGCAGCCATCTTTCTCTTCCGCTATAATTTCGTAACCATACCTTATCAGTTACCTTGAAACTTCGTGTAATTACTTCCTTAGTTCGTTCAAATTCAACTGGTGTGAGCATTTTAATTGGTGTTCTAAAAGTCTTCTTAGCCATCTTCACTGCAGGGGATAAACCATCTTTGGCACTTGGTAAACTATGTTGATGGAATAACACATTTGTAATTCTATCTTCTAACTCTCCGTTTTGTTTGTCAATTCCTTCTTTCACATGTCTCACTGCTCTTTCACCTGTGCCATTCGATTGGGGATGGTATGGTGGTGAAAAAATATGAACAATTCCATTTTTCTTTAAAAAATTTTCAAATTCTTCAGATCGAAAGGGGGATCCATTATCTGTTACTAATATAACAGGTAGTCCATGGGTGGCAAACACTCTCTTAAAAACTCTTATGACCATTCTAGCCACTGTTGATCTTAAGGCAATTGCTTCTATCCAATTTGTAAACGAGTCTACAATTACCAAAACCATTTTTCCCATAATTGGTTTAAGAAATCTGCATGTAATCGCAGCCAAGGTTCTGTTGCTTTTGGCCAAGACATGGGAATTTCTTTTTGAGGTGCTGCTAGTCTTTTATTGACATCTTTCACACGTGCCAACCATTTCTTCAATCATTTTGTCAATTCCTGGCCACCAGACTGTACTTCTAGCGAATTTCTTCATTACCACTACACCTGGATGTCCACTGTGTAATAATTTCAGAACATCTCTCCAAATAACTTGTGGTATAATGACTCTATCATCCCATAGGACTAATCCTCTATACAATGAAAGTTCATTTCTTCTTATAAAATATGAGTGGAATCTTTCTTCTGTTTCAGGCCAACCAAATTTTACAAATTGTTTTACTTTCTTCAATACTGCATCTTTTTCTGTCATTTGTTGTAGCTGTTCAATTGACTACATGTTGTTTATCTCCTTCTATAAAAAATACTTCTGGAAGGTTTGGTGGTTCTTTCACTTCATAGGGTTTATCATATTGTGCTCTACTTAACCAATCAGCATTACCATGGTTTCGACCCTCTCTATATTCGATATTAAAATTATAGACCATTAACATCAACATCCATCTTAGCACCATAAAATTTGAATAATGCAGGTTTGGATTGTTGCAAAAACCTTGTTTTGGAGGACTAAACGCCAAGCCAATAGAAGTTAGACAGTAATCACCATCTGGGTTCAATTTACATCTTCTTATGTGTTATACAGGGTGAGTCAAAAGTCCCCAAACACCCAAATAATGTTAAAACGAACAAAGATATCCAAAAGTTGTAAATGTCAACGTAGGAAGTAGTGTGTGCCGAATTCAATAGAACCACAAAATTTGACCTCTGACCTTTGGGTCATAGTTTTTCATTTCATAACTTCTAAACCGTATGAGATAGAATAAAATTTCTAATTGCAAACATGTAGACCACACTCCATTTAGTCTAAATGCGTTGTTGTTCAATTTATTTAATGAACAATAAACAAAGTAGGCCTACAACACAAGCAAAAACGGATTTTTCAATGCCAACTTAATCTAACGAGTGTTCAAATGACCCCCATTTACGCCAATGCACACTTTTGAACACTTGTTAGATTATAAAACATCCTTTTTCATCAGTCCAGCATTTATTAGTCATTATTATTATCATTGTTATTTTTTAGTTGTTAGATTATTCCCGTAATCAATGTTTTTTGCTTGTGTTGTATTTTGTTTATTGAAAAACAAAAAAAATGGAGTGGGCTCTACATGTTTGCAATTGGAAATTTTATTCTATCTCATACGGTTTAGAAGTTATGAAATGAAAAACTATGACCCAAAGGTCAGAGGTCAAATTTTGTGGTTCTATTGAATTCGGCACACACTACTTCCTACATTGACATTTACAACTTTGTGATATCTTGGTTCGTTCTGAAATTATTTGGGTGTTTGGGGACTTTTGACTCACCCTGTATATCTTATATGTTTTATTATAGTCAAATAGACAAAGAGACACTATCAGTAATGTTTGGGAGTAAAAAGTTCCACCAGTATTTGGCAGGACGTCATTTTACTGTTATAACTGACCATAAGCCTTTGAATAAATTTACTCTTAATTTTCATTTTCCTCGTCGCCAATGTGGTGTTTCACTTAATAACTACATTGTCCCGAGTCTCTGTAACCACACATTTATTCTTGTATATACAACAATACTCTGGTATAACAATCGCATCATATATTACAGAAATGGATGCATGAGAACTCGCCCCTGAATCAATGACCCAACTTCTTTCTTCACAGTCAGAATCGGTCACTAAGCTTAGATGGACACTTTTTTCACTATCAGACTCTTGAACATAAAAAGCATGCTTTTTGGCATTGTTGCTACTCTTTGACTTTATATATCTGCTACTATTCCCATTGACATCACTATTTTTCTTTTTTTCAGGACAATTCCTAATATCATTATATTAGGAATTGTCCTGAAAAAAAGAAAACCACCAGGCTGCTGGCAGTTGAAACATAGAAAAGAACCTTTTTTGCCTTCTTTCTTAGTGTACAATGCAGCTTCTGCAGTCTTGGGTGCTGGTTCCTTCAGGCAGTCATCATGCATGAATGAGTACCTCAAATTTTCCCATGTAAGATTTCCAGGTGGGATCATCTTATAATACTTGTAAGCTTCAGGAAAATTAGTTCTCAATCCTCTCATTGCATGGACACAAAAATCAAGATCAGCTATAGGGGAACCTGTTGAGATCAGCTTCTCCTTGATGACAGTTGCTCTATGAATATAATTTTCAGGCTTTTCTGTCTTTCCCATCTCTAGGTTCACCAGCAGCTGTTGTAAATCCGTCCTGAGTTGCAATTTCTTCTGTCCATGGTAGGACTCCAATGTTGCCCAAATTTCTTGTGCAGATTCACAGGTTGCCACTAAATCCAATTGCCCTTGAGTCAACAGTGATCCTAAAATTAGATAAGCTTCTGTATCTTGCTCATATGTCATAGCTTCTGTATCTTGCTCATATGTCATCTATACACTTGCAGTAACCACACTACTAACACTTGCTGCACTAATGGAACTTATTCCTCCACTTGCAGTTGCTGTATTTTCTAGTTCTTTGTATTGTAAATCCACACGTCTACCGGTAGCCCAGCCTTCTTCTCCTAAAATCGTGTTATGCGAGTATGTGGGATTTGTTGTAAAGCTAGAGTTTAAAATGAAATTTACTTTCAAGTGTAAGAAGATAAGATTCTGTAATTATAATAACAGCAATAATATTGAAGTTGCTAAAAATCTTTTATTATTCTTAGGATAATTAGGTTTACCACTAGCAACAATATACATTTGTACTATTACAAAGGCTCTGTAGCAACTTACTGTGCACTAAATTTTTTTAAGTATTTTAACTTTTAGATAGATATTGCCACCTGAATTAAAAACAATATTGGAGTTTTTATTCCTGGAATTTTGCTAGTTACTGTCATAAGTATAATTATATATAACTGCTCCTGCTGTAGCTGTTAGTACTGATGCAGCAGATACCACTTAACATCACCCACATAAGTTTTTTTATGCAATGTATGTTCATTTGACGTTTATTATTGAGAATTTTCTCTTTGACAATATCTTCAACCTTATTTGCAAAAAAAAATTCAACTATAAAACTAACTTCCGTCATGTATACAAGGAAATTAAAGGGGGATGAGGAGGATGGTTGAATAACTCTAATTTCAGCTTCTGGTAGTACGGAAGTATGATGGCAGAGAATGCACAATAGATTATGAAAACTGTCTTGCTTTGAAAAATTTATTCAATAAATAACTACATCGTGGTTTTCAGGAATAAGACATTATTTACAGAATATTTTCTATAACTTAATGGTCATATGATTTTTTGTTGTAGTGATCAAAATGTGGCCTAATTTCGTAAGTAACTGTGTGATAACCGTATCCGTAAGCTTTTGGCTCAGTTTTGTAATGTGTTGGTTTGTAGTCCGGTTTATAATCAGATTCGTAACTTGGTTTAGCTTTATACTCTTTATAGTCTGATTCATATTCTGATGGTTTATACTCTGGTTTGGGCTTGTATTCTGGTTTGTGGTCTGGTTTATACTCTGGCTTGTATTCTGGTTTATACTCTGGTTTGTATTCTGGTTTGTGTTCTGGTTTATACTCTGGCTTGTATTCTGGCTTGTGGTATGGCTTGTAGTCTGGCTTATAATCTGGCTTATATTCTGGCTTATGCTCTGGTTTGTACTCAGGCTTATAATCTGGCTTATATTCTGGCTTATACTCTGGTTTGTACTCAGGCTTGTACTCAGGCTTGTACTCAGGCTTGTACTCCGGCTTGTACTCCGGCTTATATTCGGGTTTGTATTCCGGCTTATATTCGGGTTTGTATTCCGGCTTATATTCGGGTTTGTATTCCGGCTTGTACTCTGGCTTATACTCTGGTTTGTAGTCCGGTTTATAATCTGGCTTGTAGTCCGGTTTATATTCTGGCTTGTACTCTGGTTTGTATTCCGGTTTGTACTCTGGCTTGTACTCTGGCTTATAAGCTGGTTTGTATTCCGGTTTGTACTCTGGCTTGTATTCTGGTTTATAAGCTGGTTTGTATTCCGGTTTATATTCTGGCTTGTACTCTGGCTTATAAGCTGGTTTGTAAGACGGCTTGTAGTCAACTTCATGTTCCTCTTCATCAGGCTTGTATTCCGGTTTATACTCTGGCTTATGTTCTGGTTTGTACTCTGGCTTATAATCAGGTTTGTACTCTGGCTCATAATCAGGTTTGTACTCTGGCTTATACTCTGGTTTGTACTCTGGTTTATGATCTGGCTTGTAATCAGGTTTGTAGTCTGGCTTATACTCAGGTTTGTATTCTGGTTTGTACTCCGGTTTGTAATCAGGTTTATAATCCGGTTTATAATCTGGCTTATAATCGTGATCCTCTTCACCATAGGATGGTTTAGAATAATGTGCACTTGGCTTTGCCTGATGGTGTCCTACATAATCCGATGTACGTCCTTTTTGCTTTGCCTCTTCACTCTCCACAAAGACTAGTAAACCCAAAACAATCACAGCAATTCCCTGTAGATGTAAAAGAATAATATAAAAACTTGCTTTTCCAAAATTATTCAGAAATTTAAATGTGCAATTATGATCAAATTATTATACTAATTCCCTCTAACCTTAACCTTTAAAATATTAATTAAATTAACTCTCCCTAAGTTGGAAACCGTGTTGATTTTAAATGTGCAATGTCTATTAGATCAGTCAACGGTCTCTAATTTCAAAATAGAACTAAAGTTATAAAAGTAAACTTACCCAAAGCTTCATGATTGCAAGTGGCAAGCAAACAGTAGTGAAAATAAATTTCTCACACCCTTATATACTGAAGTGAAACTGAACTTAGTGGCCTACATCCTCAAGTGAAGCACGTGATTTGACACACCTCACAGAAGGCGGATCACACTTTCTCCACCGTGCCTGACCGTGGTCATTTTTCGCCCATTTTGGAGGAAGAGAAGTGAATGGCCCTGCATCAGCGCACCCACGCCCTTGCCCCGGGCAATTCGGCTGCGGAACTTGATTGCGACTTCTTCCATCAACGTATTTGAGGTCATTCAACTAGGCGTGGCAACTAAGGAGCTGTGTGCTTGCCTTTTGATGTTTTGTCTGACAGGGCATTGCCGCCGTGGGGATTTGGCCAGCAGAAGCCCAGTTTGCAATTTCGTCAGGTCATTTTTACTTGGAAATATATCCGCACATTGGCCTCTGCTTAATCGCTGAAATGTCAGTGCAAAATTTATTTGTAAGGGTTGATTAAGCTTGGAATTCAGAATTCAAATGTGCGAATTGAAGTTTTTTTTACTGAAAAAAGGTTTATCATTCAAGACCATGGTTATTATACTCTGTAATAATAACATTTTTTAAATCTGAAACTATTAATTTTTTAATTTGATAATAAAATATTTTAATAAATTCAGAATTCAGATCGTGGATTTTCCTTACTCATTTTTTTCCTAACAAATCATCTATTTCCTATTTCCTTCCCTTTTCCTTTTAATATTAATAACATTTGGAGATACTCACAAAAGAAATTCATATGAAATAATTTAAGTTTTGTTAAAAAAAATCAGGTTTATTATCTAGGACCACCTACAATGAGCTGAGTCATTTTTAAATAATTACCTATACCCTTTTTATTTGGAGAAACAAAAGTGCTGAAGGACTTTAAGGTAATGATTATTAACCAAAAGAACTTCATTTCGAAACTCTTTGTTTTTTGTCGAATCAGAAGTGGGTTTCTAGACTGAAAATAATGAACTGATTCGTTTTATGGATTCATGTGTTCACCAATTTTTTTTATATCAATTGTCAATGTATCGAATGGCAGAAACGCCTAAATTGATAATTGTGGCATGAATTTTATAATTACCCAACATCTGAATTCTGCTGGAATTTTTAAATTATAGATTGGATTGTTTACTGATATGAGAACGTTTTTAATTACTTAAAAAAAATAAGGTGAAGTGGAAATTATTTTAAATTGTGGTGCTTCAATGTAATCTAAAAACTTATTGTGGGTTATTTTGTAAGCCGAAAAGTGAGGTTTAATTCCGTCCATGAGCTCATAAGTTATACACATTAGGGATTTCATCATTTATCATAGGATTATGTATAAACGGTATGATCTATTAAGTTATTGTAGTCAGAATAAATATAAATTTTGCATTGAAAAAAATTCACAAATTAAGATCACATGACTTACACTTTAAACTTGCATGTTGAAAACTAGTCTTTTATTAGGCATTACACTTTTTTAATTTAACTTTGCGTTTGGAAAAATAAAAACGTCAATATAGAATTTGAGGTTTTTTTTTTTTTTTTTTTTTAAATTGAATTTAAATCATTCAATTTGAATATAATCGTAAGAAGTAAAAGCTAACATGAATTATAGTCACGTGTAGGAGTTTTTGTTATTGTTTCTATTCAAGTACACAATGAGTTTTACATAATCAATTTCATGAGGAACAGAAAAATAGGTTCTGACCTAGTGTCTTTCTGAATGATTCAGGGAAACTTTGTGCTTTGAACGAGTTATTATGCAAGTAGACGTTCAATGAAAATCTGCAACTGAGTTTGGTTACATAATGAAAAAAATGAAATTAGAATGTTAAGTAGAAAAAAATGTAAATTTATGTCGACTGTAATGTTACTTAATCGCAATTTTTAAACCTAGTTACTAATATCGGAAAGTAAACCATAAATAAGTTTTTTCAAGCCCAAGAATCTTTACTTTAAAAAAATAGTTGCTTATAATTTAATGTCTCGAACTAACATTTAATTACCTTTAATGATAAAAAAATAATTTGATTTTAAAAAATTATCAATATTTTTCAAATGTCTTGATGATTCTTTCCGTCTTTCTTTCCCTATTTTATTACCTTTGCATTGCCTTCATGCGTTATTATCCTATTAAAACAAACTTAAATGAATTTTTTTCCCTCTATCTAGATAAAGAGTCGCTCACTTTATCAGAAGGGAGGGGTTTGTTTACTCCATAATAAACGAGTAGGGATGAAAAAAATGGTTTAAAAAAAACTAGGTAATGGAAAAATCACGCTTAAATTTTGCTCTAAAAATAACGCCTATCAAGAAATGGGCTGGTAGTGTTATTAACACAATCAGTTTTTCTCTCAAAAGTACCGTATTTTTATTATGCAGTAATAAATAAGTGACTAGAGACTAGACCTATTAAATATGAAAAAAAAATTATTCATGATCACAGCCAATAGTAAAGGCAAATCAATTAAGAGTTGATATAATGAATACAGAGAATGATTAAAGTTATAAAGGTTTTTATACAGTGAAAAACACTAGTCAC
The DNA here is from genome assembly GCA_034686365.1 of Pachymerium ferrugineum. Classification (NCBI taxonomy): domain Eukaryota; kingdom Metazoa; phylum Arthropoda; class Chilopoda; order Geophilomorpha; family Geophilidae; genus Pachymerium; species Pachymerium ferrugineum. The sequence continues at coordinate 20,252 of JAQGAS010000901.1, read as the reverse complement.
AAGTTTGGGCGATTGAACTGTTTGTATTGCATTTGCACAAGTCGGTTTTGACATGTGCTGAAGAATATTTTCAATCCAACACTTGCACTTAAGCAATATAAACAGTCTGAGAGCACAACTTTACTCCGCAATGTGACTACTGGTTGCAACTGTGATCGTAATTTTAAAATTATTAGAGTGAATAATACCAACATGGTATATGCAGGATGTGGAGTAAAACATGCAGATAAAGTGTAGGAAAAGAAAATTAACTTATGTGCATTTATTTATAAAATATTAAATTATTGGTGAGATCGCACACCAAATCTTCTTTTTCTTGAATAAATATCCATTCTGTTGTAAGCCTTACATGTGAACTCATCAACCCACTTCCGACATTCTTTGCATCTCACATAGCAACACCACTGAAATTTGCAGTCGCATTTTATTAATTTCAAATGCCGACTTGTATCGTATCCTCTACCGCAACATAAAATGTCACAACCATCGCTACCTTGAGATGTACGATTACATGTTCTGGAAGCTGTTCCCAATGAACCTAAAAATTAGATCAAAAATTTTGAGAAATTGTGAAACAAAAATTTTTTTTTTTTAACTCGTTAAATAATTTAAAATTTTTTTTTTTTACCTGTTTCATTATCTGGAAAGCAATAATCAGGCGACGCTTCGAAGTAAACTAGGTCAGTTCGTGTTGGCCTCTTGCGCCCTTTGTGTGCGACAATTAGTCGTGTTCCCGCTTGATTCATGGTCACTTCAGTTGCACCATCATATCTTCTTTTTAAATAATTACCTATTCTTCGAAAATCCATCATCGCTTCCCAGCATGTTCGAACTGTGCAGGAACCACTTACTCCATGACATTTGCATTCCAGTTTCACGTGCTTTGCTACTGCCTAAAAAAAATTTTGATAAGTAAATTTTCGCTTTTATTCTAGAACTGAAAGAACTGCAAATTATTTTTGGAATGAATTTAGATTCAGGTTGTATAGGTGTAAAAAGATTCTAACAGAACTTGATTGCGGAAAAAAAAATCTTAGCTTTCACTTATCTTTAAAATCTTTTAAGTTTAGAACGTCGATTTAAATTGGGTTACCTGTCTTCCGGCCCGATTGTTGTGCAAATTCATCAGTGCACGTGCATCCCTTTGGTGCTTCTCTCTGGCGTCCACAAACTTTCGTGTAAATACATTTCCAAAACGAATGTTATCAGAACATCCACCCCAGGTAAAGGCTCCACGCGCATCGCGAGCTAAACCCTGAAAAAGTTGGATAAATAAATATAAAAGCTTAATATCTAATATTTTTTTACTTGACTTATTGTATAAGTATTGAAATGTGTCAAAAGTATTAGATCAAAGTAGGTCAAAATTATTTCATAATTTTAATTTCCTCGAGAATATTGTATTTTGAAATAGTTTTTCACAACCGCTTTAACACATGGTTTCAGTGGGAGAGCCAATCCAGATTGAAACCATATTTTTTAATCACACATGATAACCCAACATTATGAAAAATAACAAGTTGAGAGCTAAAAGAAAATAGAAGATATGTGAGAGGAATGAGGCTGCCAGGGCCCATACGCTACAGGACAACATCGAATTAATACAAAGTCAAAATCAAACGTGAACACAATATTAAACCAGAGCTTCCATTTTGCTTCCCGGCAAACAGATTTAGTTTACCGTTTAACTAAAACAATTTTGATAGAGTGGAGAGACTGTCATAAGAAAAATAATGTTTAGCACGCATGCCGAGCAGAGAGAATTGCACTAAGCAAGCATTAAGTGAAGTGAAATATTTTTTGCCTGTCATCCATTTTTATTTATTTTAAAGAAGGAAAGGACAAATTTTTATACCGAATCATATTCAATAACAAAAATATATAACATTATATTACCTGTTTGGAATTGTCGCAGGCACAATGATATAGTTGACCCCTAGCACAAGCTCTTGTAATGGAATACACCACTCCAGCTGAAGAAATTGCGTAAACAAATGCAGCTTCTCGGCTACCTACTAAATGAAAACATTTTTAAGCTTTTAACTTGACCCCTCAAAATCCAGGTACCCCTCACAAAAGAACCAGTGCTGTTAATCTTACTTTTGAGGAGCAGTTTGCCGAAAACGGACGCGTCTCTGTCCACTGTGGAGCAGTTCCATCGGTGATGTCGAAACTGATATTGACATTCCCCTATTCCTATTCGTGCACCTTCACTTACGCTCAGCATCTCATTTGGATGACGCTGGCATAAGATTCTCTGTCTTCGTACTAATCCTGGGATGTTATCGCATATTATTCTAAGGCCAACTACTGAAGAGGATAGTTGGAGTTTACTGAGAAACCTGCGGAATGGTGATGAGAAAGGCGATATTTTAATGATGATAAAGTTTTTCTTAGTTGAAGATTCATTTTTGGAGAATTTAGTGTTTGTCAAAAATGAATTTGAAATTATAAATTTGATGAATCACTAAAAATTGAATGAAAATTTAGAGAAAATTTATTAGGTAGCTTAATAAAAATGATGAAGCACAGTTTAAAGGGTTTTTTTCAGATGAAATCTGAAATCAAATGACCTTATGCTAGAATTAGAATATCGAGATTATTAATGCAAAAATGTGAAATTTTGCTGTATAGAGAGGTAGTAAATCTTTATACAAGTTATTAATTAAATTTTTAAAGGCAATAATTAAGTCTATGAACTGAGATGAGTATAGAGGGCAAAATGAATAAGCAAAGTATAAGCATAAATTTAACTAATATAAAATGAAATTTGTAAATGACTTTAAAAATTAGCAGATAATCAAAGGTTGATCAAAAAGTCATGCCCATTTTTAAGGAATACAGTCATTTTGTTACAAGGAAAATATTTCAATGCGAGAAATTAGAAAAATTCAATTGTATAAATTTATCTAAAATTACATATAAAATTAATGTTAAGATTGCAATGAAATGAGATTCGAGTAAAAAACTTCCATTGATTAGAAATTTTTATAAAAGGCGTTTTGGCATTTCACATTTGTCGAATTTCACGTATAGCTAATATGAACGAATAGAATTTTGTGTTAACTTAAAAAACAACATTTTCCATTATAAACATTTATTGATAAAGAACGTCATCATCGTTGGCTTCATCACGAATACGTGTTACGCCATTAACGCTCATTTCCATCCCTCTTAAGCAAAAATCACTGAAAACTTCCAAAATACATAAAAATAACTGCTAAAATTACCCAAACAGAACCAAAACTACTAAATATCCAATAGCAATTTCAAAACTAAAAAATAATTAAATTCAAAATATGCAAGATGATGTTGATGAATAAATTTGTAAGAGCAACCATTTTGCCAGTGTGGGTCAATTGAATTTTGACAAAACAAAAATTCAAAAGGGACAAACAAAAACGCACCAAAAGTTGAAAACTGGAAATTACTAAGTGACTTACCACCAAGTACTTTCAACTGCATGACATCCAAAGACAGCAAGAAATACAATGTACATCACAAATCTGAGCATGGCATCCACTAAGATAGAATTGAGAGACGGAGTCCCTATTTGCACACACCTCCCATCCCCTTAAAAATATAGTCGGTGCTGATTGGACGTTCAGATTTGCGTCTCAACCCTTTGAGCTTCTACATATTGTTTGACGTCAATTGGTGTCTCCAACTTTTTTCGATCACTCGTAATTAATAAATTTAACAGTTTTATTTCAGATTAACTATTTATTTAATAAGGAGTTTTTTTTAAGTGGAATGAATGAAGTTGGTAATTAGCAACGTAATTAAGAAAATGTTAAAAAATAATATATAACATCGTTATTTCAATGATTTAGAGAAAGTTTTGAACAGAGAAGTTAACAGATTTTTGAGCGAGTGCAGTGAGACTGTTACTTGCAAGGGAGTGGTGGCCAGGTGGGTTTCTTGAGTGTTATGCAGTTTGACAACAGTTTTCAGTTTGATAATGATGCATGGTGAAAAAAGCAGACAGTGAATAGTTTTAACTGTCGCAGAAGCTACATTTTTTAAAAGTGAAAAGGGAAAGTTTGTCAAAGGATGGAAAACTGTTTGTTCATAATGCAGCTAATAAATTGACAGATCAGTAATTACAAAAAAGACATTATATGATATTAAATGTAAAAGGCCAAGAAAATATTTAATGTCAGTTTTGTTTGCTTGTCTACCAAAAAAAAAAAAAAATAAAAAAAATAAAATAAAACATGCTACAAATTGTGAATTGCCTTCTGAGGTTATATTTTACTTTTTCTTGCTTCTATCCAATATAATTGGGTCGTCTGTAAAAAATTTTAGAAATCGTTAGAACCAGAAGAAGGTAAATTACTTCTGGTAGAACTACCAGAACTGAATACCAAATACAGTAAGCAAAATTGCATTGCATTCATTTTTCATTCACTTAATTTTCTTTTCATTAATTTTAGATACTGAAAATGGTACGCGGTTATACATTTACGGTGTGCACATATCATTGTCACTGCAATTCCTCCGATTAAGAAGAAAAATAAAGCTTAACGCCGGCAGACTCCATACCACTGCTTTGCAAGACTTAGCTTAGCTCTTTAGAAAAAAGTTTATAATTTTTTAAACAATGTTTTATCACATACTTATTAACTAGATATGATCACTGTTTTATGATTACTAAATGATCAATCATGTTTAAAAAGAGTGATCATTTGATCATATTTTAGTCATTTGATTCATTTTAAGAAAAAAAAGTGGCCAAAAAATAATTAAATTTTTTGTAGGGGGGGTGGGGATTATAAGTGTATGGCAGTAGGTATTAGCTGACATTTAAATCTTAAAAATGACTTACATATAAATTTTTTTCTATCATAAAAATTTTTTCATTCGTATAGGTCACAAAATCCCTGCACAAACTGCTACATTTTGACAACAAGAACTAACAGACGCTGTTCAAAGAGGGTGATCAGTATCTCACACAACAGATTTTTTTTTCTTTTCACAAAGAATCTAATCTCCTCTCTTCCAGTTTGATGAACTTTGCTGGCCCTATCATCCCAAATTCAATCCGAAGGAAATGTGAAACAACTAGGCAAAACCAATAGCATATATATCAATTGAGCGACACCTGGGTGTTGGGGAAAAAATGTGTTCAAAGAGGTTAATGATGTGGCCAATGCACATGGATTTCTTTGAGAGTTGCATTGTGTTGAATAGGCACTCCACGCTCATTTTCCGCACCACAGCACGTGTATAAGATCCTTTGGAGGTCACAAAGATCCCCCCTCTCTAACCAGGTATTACATCCCTCTATTAGCCCCAACAAAATGCTACTCAGACACAAGTAAAATGTGAGAACCCCTAGTTGAATGGGGTCGTTGAATAGTGGTGTAGTTTCAAGTGTGTTGCTAGTGAAGAGAGTTAACTACTCAAGGGTAAACAAAAATGTTATTTTTTAAAACAAATTCTGAACTTAAAATCAAAACTTTAAAAAATGGTAAATATTTTTCAGTTTGGAAATTATTGCAATTCTGAAATATATTATTAATTTAACTTTGTGCGATATTAAAAATTGTAGGTTCATAGTTTTCCATCATTAAAACATGAGGTGCCAAAATCGTTTTACAAAATTTTAAAATTCGGAAATTCTAATATTTTTTCATCATTAATTTTGAAATTAGAACAAATAGTTGAACATTTTTGTAACGAAAAGTCCATTTTCTGATTTTTTTTTTGATCGTATAGCTAAAATATGATTTTAAAATGGTCAATACAAGTACGTAGTCATTTAGACTATCAAAAGAAATTGCAGTTTTAAATTTAAACTGCAATGTACAAAATTCTATTTTTATTCAAGTTTTATTTTGCATTTAATTAACTCCCTTGTTTTTAATAACCAAACATATCGGAGCGATTATTTGTTACAGAAAATTTGGTTTCTATTCACTGTCACCAGACGGCATATAAAATCAATCTCTCGCGCTCGCCTCGCGTGGTATTACGTAATGACCGCGCTTGGGAGTGTAATCATTCTGCAACGAGTGTCAACAACTTCGGTTTGTTTCTACTTTTCTCCCATCATTGATATTTAGGTATATTTATACTTGATACACGTATCAAAAAAGTATTCTTATTGGTAATATCAAGGAGTTGTACACATACAAAAAATAGGATAATCTTTTTTTTTCACCAGTTATCGTGCGTTATGTACAATTTAGGCTTAATCGTAGGCTTTATTTCTCGCCATTTTGGAACGGGGTCGCTATTTTCTAAGGCCAACTTTTTCGATTAGGCAACCTTCCTAAATGTTCGTAAGTACTCACGAATATTTACTAACAAATCTGAAACTACGGATACACGAGATCGGTATATCTATGGTACGATATAGCCATATTTTAAGTACTGTTGATAGTAGTCTTTCTGGATTGTTCTAAATTTCTTGCTAATAATTTCTGCTTCGCAAATCTTCGCATTTCCTTTTCGAATCCGTCCATGGTTTTTTAGAACTAATTACAGAATAACAATATATTCCGAAACTATAAACAGTAAAATAACTTAGGTTTAAATTTTAATTTTTTGTTTTAATATCTGGAATTTTTTTTACTTTACACACGATAATTGTACATAAGGCAGGATAACTAGTGAAAAAAAAGATTATCTTATTTTTTGTATGTGTACAACTCCTTGATATCAATACGTCTTTGATACGTATATAAAGTATAAATATACCTTTCTACATATTTCTTGATTTAATGAGTGATTAACGAGTGAATGTGCGGAACTTTTATACTGAAAAAACTTCATCAGGCAGTTATATCTCTGGTTTTTGTCACGAGTGACTGGTTAACTTTGTCCGACTTCCTATCTCCTCGTATTCTACCCCGCCCAGGTTTCTTTTAAGAAATCACTAAAAAATTCATTACCTTGAAGAAATCAAATGTGATCTCAATAATTTACATTTTTGGTTAGAGGAAAAGCTTAAAAATTGATTTGACTCGATTCACTATATTACACCATTTTTCTATTGGAAAATCGGCTTTTCTGCTAAATGTGAAGCCAGAATCAGTCATATTACACATGGCCCCTGCCTTATATCCGCATACCATGTAAGTCTCTGCCCCCACATGCAGCGCTTTCACCGCTGCTGGTGACAAGCGCCAAACCTGACAATTTTGATCAATTACAACCAGCTATTTTTCTTATTATGTTTCTAAATCTGCGTTGAGAAAAAATTTTACCCGATACCCCTAGAAATCATACATTAACGTGGCCTCTCTTGGGTCGAGGAAAACCACTTCATAAAGCAATTAGGTCACCAGAGACTGAGTATACTTTATGTAGCAAGTGCAGCATGTCTGCTTCCGCAAAAATCTTTTTCACTTAAAAGACCTGTTAAAACCAACAGCGGCTTTCACAGGTGGCATTCATCTCTTTTTTCGCCTCTTCCGTACCTACAGGAAGATTTTATTTTTCTGGAGGGTTGCAAGAGCAAATGCAGTTTTATGAAACCCAACATTAAAAAAAAGATGTGATTTTGAACCACATGTTCGTTCGTTGACGACAAAATGTATGAGAATGCTCAATTGAGGTTCTTGTCTTCTGTTTGCTGGGGTGCAAATAGGAACCTGGTGCTGCCTCTGTATAGGGTTTTGGTTCGTTCTAGCTAGACTACGGTTAGATTGTTTATGCTCTTGCGTGGCCTTCGGTTTTGCATTTGCTTGATCCTGTCCACCATCAAGGTCTTCGTGTTGCTCTTGGTGTTGCTCAGCACGTCCCCCTGTGCTAGTTTGTATGCAGAAGCTCATGAGATGCCTCTTTCTCCAACGTGAGATCTTCTTTCGCTCAGGTATGCTTGTACATTGTGGCCTTTGAGGGATAAACCCAACTTCCCCCTTTCTCTTCTAATCAAAACTATAAGGCTTTTTCAACTCTCCATGTCGTCCCATGACGTTGCATCCTAAAATCTTTAAAATTTTAGGATAAAAGTCAGGATTGATAATTGAAATTACTGTCGTTGAAATAATTATGGCTGCACATAACAAAAATATAATGTCTTTCCAAGCCCAGTTGGTGTCAATGTTGAATTCGTTCATCATCTGTAATGAACAAAATAGATTGTTTACAATGCTGTTTTTTTAATATTATTTGTTTATTTGTTTTTGTTTTTACCAATAGATGTCGAAAAGTGTGACGGAGTCAGTTTTGGTAAATATATATGTTAGTGTTAAATTGGTATCTGAATACAGTTTTCGTGAGTGCCACAATGACACAACAACTCCAAGGTTCAATCTAGAAGTTGACCAAATTGGTACTAAATGCCGAAAAATAGAAAACCCACAAATGTATAGTATGATAGTTTGATTTTAACAAGCCTATTGCTTTTAGCCCTAGAAGGGTAGTTTAGGAACCGCAAGTTTTTTTTTTTCTACTTCAAGGAATTTTTAAGTTTTTTTATTATGAAAAATATTGGGCCGTATTGGGGGTTTTGCCTGTTAAGCCTATATCGAATGTTAGGCTTAGTCCTAAAATGTATTTTTTTTGTTGGAATTATAGTTCCTATAACTTAAGTTGTTGATAATCTGTAATCCTTTTTTATTATAAAAGTTACGCATCTCTTCGTATTTTAATATATATTTAAATTTATTTTGCAGTTAGGCTTAGCCATTAGTGTTCTAAATTAGAATGAATATTGTTTCATTGTTAGTTTTTTTTTTGTTGACAGTTTCTAATTGTTCTGCTCGTGCAGAAAATCGAGGTTGCTTGGCAACCTTGTGTGTAAAAATAAAGTTAGTTGTGGTTAGAATCTCACGGCATACGCATCTGAACTCTCTGCTCCTGTCCAAGACACACTGACGAGCTAAATATACTTCATAAAGCAGTTTGGGCTCTGGTTTTGTCACCTGTGCCTGAGTACACTTTATGGAGCAAGTAGAGCATGTCTGACTTCCTACTTCCGCGTGGTCCTCCCTGGTATGTTAATATATATATGTTAATGTTAATTTGGTATCTGAATACAGTTTTGTGAGTGCCACAATGACACAACAACTCCAAGGTTCAATTTAGAAGTTGACCAAATTGGTACTAAATGCCGAAAAATAGAAAACCCACAAATGTATAGTATGATAGTTTGATTTTAACAAGCCTATTGCTTTTAGCCCTAGAAGGGTAGTTGAGGAACCGCAAGTTTTAAATTGGCTGAATGGTTTTTTTGTTCTTTCTCCCTGTACAGCTAAATATTTTGCTACAAAGGGGGCCAAAACTCTTATCATTCCTGTGATGTTTTCCCTTAGTTTTGCCAAATAGTTAATCTGAAAATGATTAGTTTAAGTTCTGTCTGCAAAACTATAGACATAGAAAAATGTTTTATATACCAGACCTTTTTTTTCTTTTTTTTCTACTTCAAGGAATTTTTAATTTTTTTTATTATGAAAAATATTGGGCCGTATTGGGGGTTTTGCCTGTTAAGCCTAGATCGAATGTTAGGCTTAGTCCTAAAATGTATTTTTTTTTTGGAAATATAGTTCTTATAACTTATGTTGTTGATAATCTGTAATCCTTTTTTATTATAAAAGTTACGTATCTCTTCGTATTTTAATATATATTTAAATTTATTTTGCAGTTAGGCTTAGCCATTAGTGTTCTAAATTAGAATGAATATTGTTTCATTGTTAGTTTTTTTTGTTGTTGACAGTTTCTAATTGTTCTGCGCGTGCAGAAAATCGAGGTTGCTTGACAACGTTGTGTGCAAAAATAAAGTTAGTTGTGGTTAGAATCTCACGGCGTACGCATCTGAACTCTTTGCTCCTGTTCAAGACACAATGACGAGCTAAATATACTTCATAAAGCAGTTTGGGCTCTGGTTTTGTCACCTGTGCCTGAGTTCACTTTATGGAGCAAGTAGAGCATGTCTGCTTCCTACTTCCGCGTGGTCCTCTCTGGGTTCCTGTTGGAGGTCTATTGGTCTTTTTCGGAAAACGAAATGGAAGCTCTGGTTATCAGCTTTTAGTTATTAGTTTTAATACTTTTGTTCACACTTAGAATTTGCTGGTTTTGACATGATCTCGAGAGGCCTAGTTGCACGAAATGACCGTGTACGTGATATAGGTTTCTTTTTAGACTTTGCCAACTCACAAGATTCACAGAAAAAGTTTTTCTCCGTAAAGTTCTTCAAGGATAAATCTCTGACAGCTCCAGAAGACAATAATTGCTTCATCTTTGCAGCAGAAATGTGAGCCAATCTCTTGTGCTATTTCATGAGTGCATTGTGTCACTCGACATTTGCTATTGATACAATTGGTTCTGCAAAAATCAATCTGTACAATCCTTGACAATATTCAAATTATTTCCATAGATAAGTTTTCTAGTGTTAGGTACGAAAGCCTACACGTGTTTCAACTTTGTTCCGGGCGATGTGCCCCATCTGGCCACAAAACCAACAAGTAATTGTTGACCAACAGTCAACAGGAGGTCCGTTTGGACGTGGCCAGCTATTACTGGACAGTGCTGCACTAGGCTGCTGGAAACTTAATTGTGGCATAAATGCACTCGGATTTAGTTCTGCCATTGCATACACGTTGGTCTTGCCAACTGGCAACGTTGTTCCATCAGCCTCTGCTGGATATTGAGCATTGCAAGCTGCTGTTTCGATGTCTAAAGCCCCTGCAGCAGCTGTTTCGATGTCTAAAGCCCCTGCAGCAGCTGCTTCAAAAGCATTGGCCATGGCAATGGCAGACAACTGTTCCTCAAATAACAGCATCTCTTGTTGGGTGAGCCTCCGCCTCTGTGTGTTTGTGGTCTGCGTCTCTCTGTTCGTCATTTCCTTTGTGAGTGTCCTAGATTTGCTCGCTTGCGTTTGCAATTATGGGGGGTTGTTACCATTGGCTCATTGGATGTTATTTTGGGGAGGTCTTCTGATTCGAATTTAGTTTTGAAGTTTTTGTCTGTTTCTGGTTTACGCTTTTTGTTGTAGTTTGTTTTTGCTTGGTTTGTTTTTGCTTTGATTGAATAGCTTAGTGTTCCCTCGCCGCGTATGACCCTAGCTGTCGCTGGCGGCGTTAAGCCTTATTTTTCTTCTTCTTCTTCTTCTTCCTCAAATAACAGCCTAGTGACCAACTCGGTGTGACCCACACCGGTTATGAATTGGTCAAGTATGGCCATGTCCGTTTGAGTCGTGTCGCCAATTTTTTTTTTTTTTTATTTGGCGTCTGGCTTTGTTTGTTTTTGCTTTGACTTTGTAGCTTAGTGTTTCCCCGCCGCGTATGACCTCAGTTGTCGCTTGCGGCGTTAAGCCTTCTTCTTCTTCTTCTTCGCCAAATTTACATTTGGCGGCTAACTCTTAGTGCAACCACAAATGCTGCAATTGACTCGCCCTGCTTATGCAACCTGTCACGTAAATGTCTTCGTGCAATAAGAGACAGGTGGACTTAATAACTCGTTGGCAGACACTGCAGTCAAGTTGAAATAGCAGACATATTTGAAAAGACCCCAGAATGTGATTCCTATTACTCAGGTAATAACCCCTGATCATTAAGTTCAAGATCATCCAGTATGTGTAGATTATGACTTAGTTGTGATGTGATTTACTATGTAGTTCTGGATTCCCCGCCTCTAACGTCATTTCCACATCTGAAACTCATCAGTTCCATTTGTTCTTGATTTGTTAATCTATTATAAGGTGGTATCACTGGATGGATATTAATATACTCCATATTATATGTCGATTGACCTATTCGGTTCCATCTCCACTGTTTCCTCATATTTTTTGCTCTCTGTATTAAATCCCTTTCGATTCCCATATTTTTTCTTCTCTTATGGAAATTTCTTCCCACGTGAGACCCAGATTATTTAATATATTCAGCTACTCCACCTCAAAATCTGTCAGGGATTTTTTCTTATAATTTGCCAGCTCCTGTTGCTTGCACTGCCATAGTAGAATTAGGTTTTCATATTTCATCTTTTTTTCAAACCGAAAAGCCCTCTTTAGTGTATCTATCCATAAATCCTCCATCTTCTGATATCGTCCAACCTTGATTACCTATTCTGCAGTTAAAGTCTCCCATAATTAGCGTTGGGTTTTCTCTTTCCAATAATTTCTGAGATCTTGAATTAAGTGTTTCTTCGGTTGTTGAAAAATCGAGGCAATCCCCATATATCCAAGATACCTTCCAATTTCTCCCCATTCCATTTTTAAGTATCACTGTAACCAATATGTCATTCTTCTCCGTCACAAAGCTGTGGTCAATAGACTTCCTCACCCCTACCAGTAAACCTGCAGTATTTAAATCTTTTATCGTTTTCGTTACTTTTTCTTCCTCCATCCACGTTTCCTGCAATCCAACCACATCGTATTCTTCCAAAAAATCAAAAAAGTCATCATCTTTATTCAAAAGTCCTGCAACATTCTAGGTTAAACATCTCAGGAGGTTCGCCACTTGGCCGTCAGCTCTCTTCAACTCTCATCATAGCTTAGTGTTCTCTCGCCGCGTATGACCCTAGCTGTCGCTGGCGGCGTTAAGCCTTATTTTTCTTCTTCTTCTTCATCATAGCTTGGTGTCTACTTCTTTTTCCGTCGACTAGCGTCATCTTTTCGTTTTTTCTTAATTTCCCCATTTTATAGTCCCAATGCCAGTACTCATCATCAATCTGCATCTTCAGGAAACCTGTTTTCACTTTTTCCCCCTTCTTCCCTTCTTCCTTCGCTGTTATTCTAATATGATGTTGGATTTTTCTTATTTCGGGTGTATAATCTTCGTCGATGTAAAGTGAGTGTTCTTGTATCAGTCGGATCATCGGAATTCTTGGAAATTTTTCAAACTTTTTACACGACAGCTTACACTTAAGCAATTGCAATTACGTTTAAAGCCAGATACTCATTTCGATTTTTTGCAGGAAAAAATTACTGCACAAAAAGTGGTTACCATTACGTTTTTAGAGTAGTTACCTTTTTAAAGGGACACTCAACCCCCGAGACAAGTTGGGTTTAAATTAAGGATTGTAATCGTATAAATACGTATGCAATACTTAAATTTCTTAATTTTGAACCGTAATTAAGTTTAAAATGAAAACATTCCATCACGTGATCTAAACCAACCAATGGGATCAATTTTTGTGGACTGACTGGTCCACAACAATTCATCCCATTGGTTGGTTTTCATCACGTGATGGAATGCTATCATTTTAAACTAAATAACGGTTCAAAATTAAAAAATTTAAGTATTACTGTACATACGCATTTAGACGATTATAATCTTTTATTTAAACCCAACTTGTCTCAGGGTTTGAGTGTCCCTTTAACACTTTTCGAAGTTTGAATCATCTTTTGTGGTTCAACTGGTTCCTCTGATGAGGACGAATCTGTGTCTTCATCAGATGAGGAATGATCCTCATCTGATGAAGAAGCAGCAGCAGTAGCCATTTTGAAAAGTTTTGTCGCGGCTGTAACTAACGGATAAAGAAGAATTTTGAAACTCTAAAACGTGGATATTAAACGCAGGAATGCTCTGATTGGCTCTGCCAATGTCTCCCGTGTGCAAAACTAATTGTTAATCGTTTTTAAATGGGGTTGGGAACCGATTTAGGAACACACCTGGCCACTGTAGGTCGTATGGTCAAAGTCGGACATGACCAGTTCGATTACCATACATTTTTCACGTGGATAACGATCGGTCGCTCTCAAATTCATAATGGCTACCACACCACAGAATACTGTGACCACACTGTTTACATCCGGGTACTGCGCGATTCGCCGCACAGGCATGAATTTGAGATTAACCGGTCGTAACCACATGAATAGTATACGGTAATCAAACCAGTTATATCAGACTTCGACCATGCGAACTATAGCGGTCAGGTTTGTCCCTAAATCGCCTCTAGTAGAAATTCTATATTAATGTGCTCTCTCCTTGGTCGAGCAAGCGCATTTCGTAATGTAAGTATGTTTTTCTGGTTTTGGTCATCAGAGACTGAGTACAATTTACGAAGCAAGAAAAGGCATGTCTGGCTTTCTCAAATATCTTTTCCACTCATTGACAAATTAATACTGTTTAATTAATTTTATTAGTCAAGTTAATTTTTTTTATTGTACAGGTACTGTAGCTACATTTTCGTCTCTTCGTCTACAAGGGTTCTGCATGTTGTTCTCTCTGTAGTTCCTCGCTCGAATGATATGGCTCTAGGTTCAACACCCCGATCATATAAATAACTCAGAAGCAGTCCTCTTTGTCGATATACTAAAACAAGTCCTAACACAAGTAGACAAAAAATTAAACCACACAAAGCTGCTGTGTAAACGATAGATCCAGTACTGCTCTCAGACGTTTCACCTTTATCACTACTTATTGGCATACCGTAATCGTCAAATTCAGAACTGTTGAAAAATTCTTCTGCAAAAGTCAAATCTGTATCATTTGTAAAAGGAGGTCGGATAATAGCAGGGATAACTCCCAACTTATTGACACGCTTCTTCAAACTACAAAACTGTACAACTCCTATCTCCTTATCCTCAAATGCTAGGATTGGAGTGTAACCAGAAGGACATAAAAGACCTTTTTTGCAGCAAGTTAATCCACCAAAAGGCAATGAATAATTACTATCCGCTCCTATTAAATTGCTCATGCATAAAACCAATTTTCCGCTTAGAAGAATTAATTTTCTAAAGCGCTTAGGACAAGATCTTCCAAAAGTAAAGGCATTATTCATTTTATGTGAATAGAAGCCACCGAATTGATAGTTAGCTGTTGTTTCATCAGAGTACGTTATGCAGAAATGTGTGCTCAGGTTGACATAGACATTATACTGAATACCACTGTCATGAAACTCGTAACGTCTAACTTCCGAGTGCAGCAAAACATTAGAGAAAGTTGGAGGGCAATCAATGTTATTTGTCAGTGGATTTTTAATAACAAATCCAAAGCAAGCATTTTTGATATCTTTGTCGAATTGCTGAATACAGGATTGATAGGCGCCTCCGAATGTGTAAAGTCTATGAGTGTAACATGAGTCGTCATCAAAATTTGCTGCATAGTCAAAATTAGTTGAATTGTTGTAGATGCAGCCGCTATGAGTATTTCTCCTGTAGAAAAAGAGTTATAGAATTGTTTAAAAAAATTAATGAAAGGCTTACTTGTAATAAGCTTCTATGGCATTGCCTAACATCTGGTGAACTGTATTCAGAAGTTTAATGGGCGCTTTAGGAAAATGAAATGTACTAATTAATTCGGTCAACAAGTTTCCAGACCTATCAATTGTAGCCATATTTTCATGCCATAATCCTTTTTCTAAATCGAGTTCTCCAATCAATTTTATTTTTCTTTCCAATCTCTTCTTATCATACTCCTCCAGTAGAGAATCATTAAATTCATACTGCCAAGAACGTCCAAGAAAATCCATTAAGGACATTTTAGCAACTGATAGAATTCTTTCATCCTGCTTTTGGTAATCCGTTAAAAAACCAAGAGGCAAATAGTCGTCACCAATAAGCATTGCACCAACATCCACAGTTTTAGAAAAATGTGTGCCGTAATCTCTCACAAATTCTTCAAGGAGGTATTGAGCTGTTTCAGTGCAGTTTCTTGATACAATCCTCATAACTTCCAAAAGTTTCTCTCTGACTGAGTTGAGTAAAGGGACCTCTCTTATAATTTTTAAAATGTAGTACAGCTGTCGTAGCTGCGTTCTTGTTGTAAAAGCTTCGTGTTTAACTTGGAGTTGTTTCATTTCTTGATATTCTCTCGAAAAGGAAAAATATAAAGATTTGTATTTATCAGGCCAAATAGTAGTGCTAACCTGAAAACCGCGAGCTTCAGCTGGAATGAGTTGGGACCAATGTTCTATTAATTCTCCCGTTATTTGCACATCCGTTGTTTTAGTTTGAAGAGCAAAAGTTTCATCTGGGATTAAGTACTTTCCATCGTCTGTGGTTTTACAGAAGTTGTAAGTGAGATTAAGTAGTTGTTTTCTATCTTTGTTGGTGAGTGCATCCCATCCAAATCCTGGAATAGTTTTTAGTTTTGGAAAATCAGTGCAGGAGTTCTGTATTGGAGATTTTGTTGCAAAGATGAAATGAATAGTTTGAAACGCTAGAAATAGCCTCTGGTTCATGTTGCTTTGCGAATTTGTAATGAAGTCCGGTTACCGATGGCAATCCTTTTATTTCAACTGGAAGATTTTATTTTTCTGGAGGGTACAAGGGTTAAAAATACACAGTCAGCTTTATAAAACCCAACATTTTATTTTTGGAATTACAGTCCCTACAAGTTGTAGATAATCTCTAAATCTTTTCATTTTTGCAAAAGTAAGTTATCTTATGTAATTTTGATGTATTTTTAAATTTTTCTTGCAGTTGGGCTTGGGTTTTGATCGAGCCATCGAAGGTGAGAATGGTTTTGCCAATGTCCTAGCAAAAATCTAAGACAGAGACAATTCCACCCAACCAATTAGTTTCATGCCCCCACCATTCTGAACGTGTACAGCATGTCATAACTAAATTTATGCTGAAAGACATTGCCAAAACCATCCCCACCTTTTACGGATGATTCTAAGATTGGTGCTCGCACCTCTGCGAGTTTTGTATGTTTTGCGGAGTTATTTGTGCTTGTTGTCCTCGTGCTAACTGTTCTTCTTGTCCAGACTTGAGCCTCTGCCTCTGTGTGGTGTGGACTTTGTCTCTCTGTTGGTCTTGTTGACCCAAAAAAGGGTAAAGTAATACCACCCTTTCTCTCGTCAAGTTACTTGCACCAATTCGAGCGCCCTGCTCATGATATAACTAAGTTTTCATCTTTTTTAAGAATCCAGAATACCCCTGAAGAACGTAAACTAATAAAGAGCGTCGCAGAATCGGTCCCAAAATTTGATGGAACGGACAAAACTCTTGCAGACACTTATTTGTGGTATTTCACCACCGCATTCGAGGATAATGGCTTGACCTCTCGTCACCTTCCAGCTTTTATTCGGGCAACCCTGGAGGGAACAGCTTCGAAATGGGCTCTAGGACGGCAAAGCATGTTAACCGATTTACGCACATTCCAACAGGAATTTCTGGCAAGGTGGTCCATGTCAGCGGAAGAAGCTGGCTTGCTACTTTCAACTAAAAAGCAATTGATGGCCGAACCTTTGTCCTCGTTTTTAGACACCATTGAACCGCTGCTAACTTGTTCCAACTTGGCTCTTTCACCCAAGGAGCAGTTTCAGCGCGTACTTCGACTGACTCGGTGGGACTGCCGCAATGTCATTGTTTATGCTGGCTATGACACATTAGAAGACGTTACGGATCGTCTGTCTGCCATCAAAAAACGGGCCGAAATGTTGCGTACGCTAGATAAAGAACAAAATTATATAGAAACAATACGTTACGCTAAATCAAATGGCATGATACCGCACACAGTAAACAACGCGCAGGCCAGACATCTGTTAGCAAGTACTGGTGTGATTCCTTCATCTAATTTATCCCAATGTTGGTTACTACTTGTAACCAACACCACTTGGAAGATTCGAACTCGATTCCATGTTTCTTTTCCCTTTGGCCAGGGATTGAAATACTCCTGGGACAGCTGAATTACTTCTTTGTACGTTTCGTCTAACTCACCAGTCTCCGGAGCCATTAAAGGGACACTCAACCCTTAAGACAAGTTGGGTTTAAATAAAAGATTGCAATCGTCTAATTACGTATGCAATCTTTTATTTAAACCCAACTTGTCTCAGGGGTTGAGTGTCCCTTTAAGATTACCAATTTTTGTTCATCAAATAAGCTTTTGCTAAGATTTTGGTGAAGTCGGGCTGAGTCATGTGATGTTCTAAATTTGCTAGAGCTGCCTTGACTTCGGAGCAGAGGGTCAGACGTAGAAAAGTAAGCGTAGGTCTGGATCCCTCTGATGCCAAGTACCAGTCTTCATCAGTGTTATCTTCTGAATCTTGGAGCGGCTGCCCCGATAAGCAGGCGTGAATTAACTCACGGAGTTCATTCATCGTCATCTCAGCTATGGCCTGGAAAACCGATTGCCACCGATTCATCCTGAGCGTGTACTGGGATAAGGCGACAACTATGCCTCTTTTTGCTTCTAACTGTTTTTCCAGGGATAACGATGGATTTTGCGCTTGCGGCGTTAAGCCTTATCCTTCTTCTTCTTCTTCTTCTTCTTCTTCTTCTTCTTCTTCTTCTCTCTGTTGTTGGTTTTCTGTTCTTTAGTTCTTGTTTGCATTTTAGTTTAGTTCTCCATTTTTTTCTTTCCTTAGTCTTCTAGTATTTTAGTTTTTTGTTTGCCCCGTCGCGTATGGCCCTGGCAGCCGCTGGCGACGTTAAGCTCCATTTCTTTCTTTCTTTCTTTCTTTCTCTTTGTTCGTCATTTGTTGTGTTAGTGTACTACACTTAAGTATTTGCTCGTTTGCGTCTGCTGTTATGGGAGTGGCTTCTAATTCCTCGTTGGTTTTGTGTTGGGGAGGTCTGGTGATTCGAGTTTAGTTGTGAGGTTTTTGTCAAAGTCTGGTTTGTTTGGTTTGTTGTTTGTTTGTTTGTTTTTTGGTTTGGCTTCTAGCTTTGTTTGGCTTTGGCTTTGTAGATAGCATGCACTCACTGCATATGCTCATTGCTTTTTTGGTGAGCTGAATATAGGCCTACTTCATACCTCCGCGTGGTCATCTCTGGGTTCCCCTTGTACTATGTTTACGTGCACAGGTTTATTACTGCTGAGTCGTGATATTTCGACTGATTTGTGAGCCATAATATTACGGCACATTTAAACACGGATGATCAGCGTGGTTTGGGTTATTACGGCAAATGGATAATCCGCTTGTAAAGGGTAGTTTATCACGCTTCGCACAGGATTATTGTACTGTGCATGTGCAAAACAACTTGTCTTACTGTTTTAAAAATGGCTGCTGATCTAATTTGAGCCAACAAAATTGGTAAATATTAATTAAAGCCATGTTAATTAGTTATAAAAATCATTTTACAAGGCTATTTAGTAGTCTTAGTGGCACAGCCAGATGATTTTTAGAAGGCTTGTAGTGAATATATTTTGAAACATTACGTGAGAACCACCGAATGTGATTTGATTTGGCCATTATTGGTTTATTGATTGATGATTCATTTGAATTTGAATTTGAATTTGAACAATTTGAACAACTTATAGTTATTTCAGATATTTCAGATAGAGATGTTTAATCATCATAATCCTCATCGGAGCTCTGAAACAACTGATATAAGCTAAATAACTTCCCTGCACTAACCCAACCCTTATGCCTCATATACTGTACAACACACAGCTATTTAGGATTACCGTATCGCCTCGATTTGCAGCCGCCTTTGTTTTGGGGCCGCCCTCGTTTTACCGCCGCAGCTGACCTCGGCTAAAAAAAATTTGCCGCCGCCCTCGTTTTGCCGCCCCCCCCAAATTTCCGCCGCATTTTTTTAAGGAAATTTTTTATTACGATTACCTTAACACAAGAGAGTAGCCTACTAGTACAGATACAGAATAGATTCATTCAATCTCTTGTGTATCTGTACTAGAAAAAAAGAAAAATTTGTAGTTTTAATGTGTAGTTGAATATACTATACAGAATGTTTAAAAAAAAAAAAAAAATTAGCGCCGCCTTCATTTAGGGGCCGCCTTCATTTAGGGGCCGCCCTCATTTTGCCGCCGCAGCTGATTTCGCGAAAAAAAAATTTGCCGCCGCGGCTGCAAATCGAGGCGATACGGTATCTGAAGTGGTTTATTCTTGTACATACTTAGGACAAGAATATTTTTGTGCGTGTAAACATTGTATTGGAAGTATCTTAGCCTAACGTTAAGCTTCACTTCTTCTTGGACAGTCTTGGGAAATGCCCACGACTGTCCAAATAGTTGTAATCACCTGACGATTTAGAAAGTCATCGTATAGGAAGTAGCAATTATGCTACTTCAAAAAATACTCAAATCTTGCGCCAACTTGAAGAATTATTTAAACAAAAACTACACGATAACAACCCACCAAATTTTAGGAGAATACTCTCCTATAGGTGGTTCATAACCATGCAAAGTCTCAACTTGGGGCTATTGAAACAAACCCCCAAACGTGTCACTCAAACTTCTAAAAATACTCAAATTTTGCGCCAACTTTAATAATTGTTTAAACAAAAACTACACTATAAAAACTCTCCTATAGGTGGTTTATAACCATGCAAAGTCTGGACTTTGCATGGTTATAAACCACCTATAGGAGAGTTTTTATGAACACTATTGTGTATTTTGCCATGTGATGTTCTCTGTTGTAATTTGGCAGCAAATTACCTTGGGCCTGAAGTG
>JAQGAS010000900.1:0-30857 GCA_034686365.1 Pachymerium ferrugineum | reverse complement strand
TTAAGTTTCATAGGGAAGTTTCAATGGGAAGAGGCTAAAAATTTGTGTGGAAAAAGAGGGATTTAAGATGTGTATTCAAAGTCTGATATTATAGGGAAGTTTCCTGAAGGGGAGGCTAAAAATTTTTGTGGGTGAAGAGGGTATGTGTGTGTAACATGTAATCGTCGGTCAAAGAAATTAGCAGTTATATAAGATCTGTTGATATATGGGTTAACTCTCCTCCTAAACAAATGGTTTCTTTCTAGAAAAACATTGTACATAAAAAAAAAAATTTAACTTACCTGAAGTAGCCAATAGCAGCGTCTGTGGAATGTAGGAAGAATGGCTGAATGGACATAGCATCCATAAATGCACTGTAAAGTAAAAGAAAGTAATTAATTAAAGACAATAATTAATTTTGTAAATCAAAGTTCTTATACGTTAATTTAGAATATATTGGTTTTTAGTCTCAGAAATCCAATTTTTTTTTTTTGGGGGAAGAAAGTTTAAAAATGTGACAACTTCCAAGTCAAAAAATATTAAGGGCTAAAAATTTGTGTGGGAAAAAAAGGTCTTGCGGTGTTTATTTTAGAAGAAATTGAATTATCTACATAGACAATTGTACAAGTTACCGGCTTTTCATATTAAAAAACCCAGGTTAGTTTACTGGAGTCTTAAGTTTTTAAAAAGACTGGTTTTATAGTGAAGTTTCATTGGCGAGAGGCTAAAAATTTGTGTGGGAAAACAGGGTCTTAAGATGTGTATATTTGTAAAAATTGAATGATCTACATTGACAATTGTACAAGTTACTGGCTTTTGAAATTCAAGGACGCGGGGTAGTTTACTGGGGTCTACGTTTTCAAAGTCTGGTTTTATTGGGAAGTTTGGGTCTAACGAATGATAAGGTATTAGGTTTTTGGTCTATGTGGGGTAACTTTGTATCCGAGCAGCATTGAACGTTATTAATTTGTGTGGAGAAAGAGGCTATAAAAATGTGTATTTTAAAACCAATTCAGAAAACTTTACAAGTTACAGGGTTTGAAATTCAGGTACGCAGGTTAGTTTATAGGGGTCTGGGTTTTCAAAGTCTGGTATTATAGGGAAGTTTCATTGGGGGGAGACTAAAAATTTGTGTGGCTGAAAAAGGAATGAAGATGTGTATTTTAGTTAAAATTGAATGATCTACACAGAAAACTTAACAAGTTACAGGGTTTTGAAATTCAAGGACCCAGGTTAGTTTAGAGGGGTCTGGGTTTTCAAAGTCTGATATTATAGGGAAGTTTTTTTGGGAGAAGGCT
The DNA here is from genome assembly GCA_034686365.1 of Pachymerium ferrugineum. Taxonomy (NCBI): domain Eukaryota; kingdom Metazoa; phylum Arthropoda; class Chilopoda; order Geophilomorpha; family Geophilidae; genus Pachymerium; species Pachymerium ferrugineum. The sequence goes on along the minus strand of JAQGAS010000900.1, from coordinate 29,580 downwards.
AAAAATTTGTAAGCGAAACTTCTGTAAGCTAAATGAGATGGGAGTCGTAAAGAAACAGATAACCCAATTAATAACAAGGCCATTTCTAGTCTTGGTCATTTTTTGTGGATAAGGAAGTTGTAGAGATGTGTATTTAGTTGAATTTGAATGATCCACACAGTTTACAAGATATCTTTTGAATGTCTGGTATTACACAACTGCCAATGGTCTAGGCAATAAAGAAGGGTATGCTACGCATAGGCCCACGAGGCTACCCATATCGACCGATGAAAGTATTTTCAAGAGTAATGGTTTTAGCCAATTACAGTGTAGATGGTGTAAAATGCCATTTAGATCACCACCTTGAAAATACGCAATAACAATAAGACAACATACCAAAAATTACTACGGCCCGCAATTGCAGACCAATCTACTAGTTGTTCTTAAAAGTTACTTTATTGGGTCATTTCATACTGGGTAAGTACTCAACAATACGTAGTCTATTGCGACTGGGCTGCAGCATATAAGTATACCTTCTCCATTGTCAGGATCATCGATCTTTTGTTTATCTAAACTCCTAACGTAGCTACATTAGGAATATAAACAAATTAACGATATTTCTTAACAAATTATTCACAAATTGATTTTCTCTTTTTGAAAACACAAAGCTGCTTTTAATGTTACAAGATAATATTGAGTTTACCTCCGTGCCCTGCACTTTGAGCTTCATATGATCCTCCCGAGTTGTCTTTCCATCTTTTCTCTTTTTCCAGCAATATCCATCGCGTCGGTATCGCACTTTTTTCCGACTGTACAACAACATCGATCCACTTTTGGGCCTATATTTAAATAGAAGATGTTTTATTTTTTTCCAGATCTGGAGAATTGTCAACCTGAAACATTGTTTTATGAATCCTGCAAACGCTTTTTCTTGTTCATTGTATAAAGGGTTCGTCCCAGAATGAACTAATCAAGATTGGTTAGAAAGGGAAGGAGAATAGATTGGGTGAACAATTCTATGAATATGTGGCGAGCTTGTGTTATAACTTTAACACCAAAGTAAATCAAAGGCAATTAGTTTTTAGACAGCCATTCAAGACATTTTATTATTAACCTTCTTTTTTGTTTTCAACACTATTTTCTTAAAACTCAACAATTTAAGCAGCTATGACGTCACTTCCTCTTTCAGTCAGTGTTGATTACAACCATTTACATAAAAAGGGTATCGTACTTATAAATAAAATCATCTCACTTCCCTAAATGATGTCTATATACACATCGTGAAAAACAACTTCATCAAAACTTATAAATTTACATAATACTGAATCTAAATTACAGTTCAGTAATCTTTCATCAAATCTAAGCATCAACTCTTCACTTATATAAACAAGTCTGCCGCTTCAGCTTCATAAAACAATTGTTCAAATACTAGCAACACCACTAATGTCCCAACTCTAAGCAATTACGACAATATCAAGTTTAAAACTCTGTAAAGCAATTTCACCATGTATAATCATTTTGTAAATTGTTTAAACAATAATACAAAAAGTGTAATTCCGTTCATTTTATTTATTATTTTGCAGGGATTGAGTTTTATAACTGAGTTTATTGTGATGTATTGCATCCAAACCAAATGCTGATTTTATGTGGTCAAATTGAAACGTTCACACTGATGTTCGTATTGAAACAACATAAAATGTCGTTGAATGCTGCATTATAACAACTTCTCAGTTGCATATCTACTGCGACTCTAATTGGAAAAGACTAAATGTCTAGGCGTGCCCACCGTAGCAAAATCGTGAGCACGCTAGCATTTGTTACTAGTACAAGGAACGGTTTTTGACAATTTCTATACAGCACCTGTACGTAATATGTGCTTTTTTCAGCTTAAGTGTGAAAAAATCCAAAATTTAGGTGGCGAGGAAAAGGGAGTACAAACTTGGAGCCCTTCCGTTATTAAATAAATAGATTATGGACCCCTCTCATAAAATCGCGATATTAGAGAGAGGAAGGGACAACTTCATGCTCCCAGTCGGCAACCATAATTCACGCAAATCAGACAGTTCCACCACACACAATTTTACTATGTTACTAATCAAACATAAGCTGATATAACTAAAGAATGCCAAATCTCGACATGTTGATGTTTGTAGAAAATGTTACATTATGTTGAAATTAGTTCAAGTCGGTGTCAAATTTAGGATACTAATAATTAAAACCTGTGTTTTTTCATGATTGCACAAGAACCAAATTCGAACGAATCGTGTGTTCAGTAAAAGCCGAATTATTTTATGTTCTAAAAACTCGCTATATCTTTTCGAAGGAAGTTTACAACCTAATGTCAGCTGATGCTTGATTTAAAGAGGTCGAATATATAATACAAGTAGTCTAATAAAGTCCTAAAATGGTTGTTACTTAAAGGGGATGAAATCTTGCAAAGCCAAGAATATCAGTCTACCCACTAGAGCGTGATTGCCACTCCATCTCTCTAACTGCATAATCAAATCATTAAGGGTAATGTTGTTAAATGATCAACAGTGTCTTAATTATGCAAAAGTTCCCTAAAATACCTTATTTTCACTTCCTTAGATAGCCAGTCCACATGTTTTTCAAAGCAGATAAGAATGGCCGCAATTTCCTGCAAAAAAGACGACAAAATCAAAAACGTGTAAGGAAATTTGCATTTTTGTAACATAAGAATGTTGAAGGCAAGAGTTGAATATCTCTCTGAGAGGTTGTTTGCCTAAACATTTTTTATTTTGAAAAAGTTGAATAAATATTTGAATATGAAAATAAAAAAGAAGTATGTGTCTAACCTACTCTTGTCGCAGGTCTATATGTAACGTTCCATGTCACAGGAGCATTAAGAGTTAAATTGTGTCGTGGCAGTATGAGCAAATTAAAAACTCTTTCCTCAATATAGCTAAACAAGATCCCCAAGATGGCTGCACTCAAAGTAATAACACGACTACCAAATTATCAACAAGCAAAAATGTTTGAAAAGAAAGATTAATGAAGAAATTCGAAGACCATTTTACTCTTACTGAGATTTTAGTATTGGCAGGCTCAACTAATACTTTGTTAATAATTTTTACTTTATTAATCATTTTTTACAACTTTTGATAAAATTTGTGAATGCTTTATTGGCGCCCTTCCCTTGTGAGTTGATGAAATTAAGGATGATAAGACATGACAGTATTGAGTAAAAACAGCATTCTCAATCATGTGTTTTCATTTCTTTTAATTTTTTTATATTCTTTTCTGTATATTCTTTTGGTTTTATGAACTCTTATCATTGTATGAAATGTTCACAGGTTTGTGACGTTTTAAAATGAAAATAATAACACAAAAGATTAAATGCATGAGAGTGTACCTCATTTGTATTCCAACGATGTCGCTGAGTCGGAAAATGGTCAGCTTTTGGAACACTTTCCAAGTTCTCTGGGAGTTTAATCAGCTTCCCACAAACGTCTTCACAGTCTGAAATGAAAAAAAGATTAAGAAATATAAATACAATTTCAATTTCTATCTCTTCAAACGACATGTAGGTTTCTATCAAATGCAAAGCCTCATGCTCCCAATCAATTGCGAAATCTTAAAAGATATTCGAATTTCACTTTAGCATTGCAATAGGGGCATTCAAATACTCTCGCAACCTTGGTTCACAAATCGAATCTTGGACATTTGGTTGATATTTGTATAATATTTTTCAGTATTCAATTTTATGTTCTCCTATACAACGAATTGTAAACAATACTATGCAACTTAACCGTTAGTGCTTTTATTTGTTTGATTTTTAACCCAGATGTAGCAGTTACAGCAAGACTCATAAGGAATATACATATATCCAGGGTAATCTCAATAACACGAACTAATTTCGTATAACGGAAACCAAAAGCCTAACAGGCACGGTTAAATCAGAACACTAAAGCATAAAAGAACTAAAGAGTATTGTCTAAGACATCTCTTGTCAATGACTCCTGCCCATGATGCCCCCGAATTCCCCATAAGCTCTAGAAATTTTTTACAGGGTTATGTGACCCCTCACATGAGTGGAGATCATCATTTTACATTAATGGGACATGTGGCCATGCTCATGATCCAAAAGGGTGTAAATTTTGTTGACTATGACACAACAAACTCAATTTTCGCAATAAGTGCTGCAATGAAGCAACAATGTGTGCATTTTGGCTTGATGGAGCCTCACTGTGCCCCATTGGCTCTTCACTGCTGTTCTTAAAGCTAAATTTATGGTTTTTGTTTTGAATTTTTTCATATCGATTTCGGTTTGTTCCGGAATACCTCAGTAACATGCGAAACATTGTGCAATCTACAACTTTCTCCCCCAACATTTCCGTCTACGTCTTACAGTTAAAAGTTATGAAAAGTATTTCAAATAACAATATTCTTCAATGGGCAATGTTCCAAAATATTCCAGACACTGATTGCAATACAGAATTTGAGACACTACTTCAGCATGATCCTAGTAAAAGTTTAAATTTAAATTCTAAAACTGTTGGTGCTACCGTAGGCACTAAGTCAAACATAAGTCATAAGTCAAACTATTACGTCATTAGTAGACAGTTTACTTTTCAAACAAAATGATATCGTCAAAATTTGCTATTCTCGTATAAATACAAAATAATTTCTTGAAAACTACTATACATTTTACTGATGTCAATTGTCATAAATTATTAAATAAATTAATTAGAGGCTAATTCCTTTCGGCTATGACTTTCAGTTCCCTAAAATGTACGTATTAAATTTCCAAAGGTAAAGGTTATGAAAGTCATTGTGAAATTTAAAAACGTGTAAACTTGCTGCAAATACAGCCGTTAGCTGCGCAACAAATTAACAAATCGCAAAGAACTTCTTACAATGACTTTCCAGTTGCAAACACTGAAAATGAATTAATGCAAGAAAAATCATTATGAGGAAGCTTTAAACTTTGCCCAAAGTTAAAAACTGGTAAAGATGGTGCAAATATAGCACACACAGCACATCTAATTAACAATTGTAAAGACTGATAAATCCAAAGTGGGGAAAATCATGAAGTTCAAATGAGTAGAATTACCAACAGCTAAAATTGCAAAACAGACTTCTTTTACGATAACTTTGTGATTGCATCCAAAAAAGCATGGGTAATAAATGATACAGTCATGTGTTAAAGAAGTTGGAAGCCTTACAATACCAGTAGTTGGTTATCCACTCCTGGACACGAGCCTGCTAAGACAGGACCGCTCACGCGCGAAGATACCAGACATAGTCAGTAGGTAGACCTGGCCCCGCACATTAAAGCTTGCGTTGCGATATTTCTAGGCCAACTACAATAAATGTAAACTGTCTATGTAGAAATTTTCTTGCAGCTGCAAACTTGACTTATGTGAATTCTGGTACTTAGTTGAGGCTTATTGTCTAAGGTTAAAGGAGATTACGATGTAGCAATCGATCTATATGTTACTCCCGTGCTATTTGTCATCAAAGAAAACTATGATTATGCAGGCTCACTGCTGGTGCTACTTTAAAATTAAATGGTTTTTCTTTAAATCCCAATTTCAAAAATATGTAACACATTTTCAAAGAAAAAAATGGGAATCAGATTAGAAGCAGACTTTTAAAAACTGCACCTCAACTTCCAAATAACCCGAGTGATTTGTCTTAGCAATTATGAAATGCACCACAGTAAGCAAAAAAAGATGGGATAGTAAAACTACAGATTGCTTATAGTTCCAGTCAACTCAGCAATTTTGCTTATCCTTATTTCCTTCCATTAGTTTCTGACATATAAGCTTGTTAGGTGAAAATGCCTTTCCCAAGCTTCATGCTAGACAAGGCTACTAACAGGTCAACTCATTCACTAAGGCCATTAACACAATTATAAGGGCTTGTTTGTTAGTAGCATCATTTCAGCTCAGGCATTTTTAACATCTGATAGGTGTTATTTTTGCAGATATGCCAGATCTTATCCGGATATTATCACATCAAAAACCATGGAAGAGCCTTTTGGTCAATGAATGGCATGTTTTTCAGGTTAACTACATTTGTAACTTCGCAGTTGCAATAGGGAAATGAAGAGTTCATGATGAAGGAATTTATTTATTTGGGCCATTTATTGAATAAAGACAGCATCAAATCAGTGCCAATTAATGTTGAGGCAGTATAAAAGTTTGCCAAGCGCACTATTAGGAGTTGAATTTTTTTTCTAGGAAAAGTGCAATTCTACCATTTCCAGACTAAGCAGAAGAGATGGAGCCTCTTAGTGTTCTACTGGCCAATAATGTATATTGGCAATGAGTGTGTCTCAACTTCCAAGGGTATTAGGTGCTAAAATTCTCACACTATTCGTTTTACCATAATAGTAGAGGCTAGTCCAGTATGAGTAGGTATAGTTTTAACCATGCAGCCAAAAGCAGTAGGGATCTCTGTTGCCTACAAGTTGCATAGCCAAATTATTCAACTCAAAGTGGGAGCCAATGAGCTGGACAGACAAATAAAGTTAAAATTGCAAAATTAAGAACAAAAGATCTAGTGTCAGATTGAACTATTTTTGTTTCATTAATGTAGCACACCATCTGTGCAGGGGAGTTCTTCTGTTCACTTACGATGGGCTGGAAGTTCAAAATCCGTCTGGATTTCTTCAATCATTTACATAGCCTAGTTAATACCATATAATGTTCCATTTTTTAAGCATTTAAAGCCTGCAAACACCCTACAGATAAGATACTACATGAACGAAAATGGAACTTAGATTTCAATCATCATTTCCTGAAGAATGGAACAAGCAGTGTATGATATTGAATAAGTTGAGTAGGAAGATTTAATCCAAAGACACCTAAACCAATTAAGATTGCAGCGCCTCCTGTATCAATTGTAGAAAGTCAAACTACCACAGATAGCTGCTGGAGCATCTACCACTACAGTTAAGTTAAGTTAGTCCATCAAGCTATTGATTCAGCTGCCATGCCCAGATCCTTCCAATATAAGCCATTCCTGTATTGGGGCCGAGTAAACAGGCCATGAGTATTGGGAAGCGCATGGGCAACAGCTCCAAAAATGGCTTTAAAAAGTTGATATTGCTCAACAAAAGGCTGTAACGAGAGCCACTAAAAAGATAAAAAGGATAAAGAAAGTCTAAACTGGTAGCTCAAAAGCTGATGATTTACAAAAAGGACAGGTATTTAACAGACAAAAGTCCGGATGTATATTGATATGGAGTATTAGCAGTGGAATATTACAGTCGGCGTAAAAGAAAGTTTAGCCTTTCCGGGCAGAGCAGGGAAGTTTCACTTGCAGGACTCTGACCAAGAGGTTAAGTACTGCCGGGTCTGTTTCTTTATACCATCTTTCCTATGTAACTAAAACCAAATGTTTATTCTCATTCATTGGCTATGAATGAGGGTAGCTCTGCCAAAAAAGCATTTTATTTATATTTGTACCAACTGTAGGTAATTTTGGGGAAAATATGTTGATTTGATTTCTTATAGTAACTTTAGGCCTTAGTCTTGCCTCTTGGGCAGGAATCTTTTTTTTTTAAATAATGAACCATAAAAGCATTTTATAAATTTTTTGATTAAAATTTTTGGTGAACCATAGAGCAGCTGCCCTGGCTGACCCAATGCTAGTTATGAAGTATAACAATTCTGTCCAAGAAAATGAACGAAAATCTACGCGTTAAGCGTAGCTTCCTGAGAGAACAGTGTTGCAGCTGGTAAAGGTCTTGTAAAGGTTGTTTTCTAACTCATGGTTTATCCAAGAGGTATGAAACTGAGACCAAAGCTTTTATGGTAAATAAGGAGCATAAAGTTGAAGTTGGAAACTTCATTAAGTTCAGAGAATCAGTGCTTCTATTGCTTAAAAGGCGGGTTCATTGAAGTCACAGATTACTTGTTTCAAGTAGCTAAATTCTGGAAGACTATAAAGTAATCTTCTAATAAGAGTAGGGCAGAAGAAAGTTCAAGGTCATTGTAGCAGCTGATCGTCCAGCTGTGGTAACAATGTTTTAGGGCAGCATAATAGTAAAGTTTGGTTGATTAACTTAGATGTCACTTCACATGAGACAAACTTAAGAGACTTGCTATCAAGTTTTCCTGATGGCATTAAACTCTATTCTTCTTTGATTGATTGATTACTTCGATGAAGAGGTCAATACTTAGCAGAGAAAGGATGTACAATACAAGTCAAGTCAAGTCAGTGGCTAAAGGAATAAACTCGGTGTGTACTGCACATTATCTTTTCATATTACTCTCCCATAACACAAGGCTTGAAAATTGGAAGACTTGTTCATCAGACAGACGAATATTAAAGTTAGTTCTAAGAAATAAAAAGGTAGGAGAACATTTCACTAAAGATAAATTGACCAAAATTTGCCAACAGTTTTGTTGTATTTGGCGACAGATGTGGAAGAGATCAATGCGGATAACCTTAAATAAATATCTGGAACAAAAAAATTGCCTTGAACCCAAATAACTTAAGTAGACTAAGGAATAAGAAATGGTATTAGCAGGTGGAATAAACGAATTTGTTTAAAAGGGAAATAATAGTACATGTTGAAAGCAATGTTCAGAAAACAAGTGGCCAGGTTAGGCCTTTGGTTGTCAAGTTGGTGGACACAAATTAAGAACTGACACTTGATAATGAAGCCTTTTAATTTCTTGATGAAAAGCACGAGGCTTCAAGCTGAACGAAGAAGGCATATACGGATATAATTATCAATTGATTTCATAAATGGCCGCTATGTTTAGATATACGTACACAACAATCTATCCCTTGGGGTTAGACTTAGGGATAAGAGTCAGAAGATATAACACTACAATGCTCCTACTTAAGCAATAATTTTTGTAATCAAATTCAGCAACTTTGCTGACAGTCTTGTGACAAAAGTTAGTAATAAAGGATCATACTTTGTTTAGGTAATAACAATATATTGAAAGATCCCTGTTATCTCAGGAAGGCTATTATTTATGGACATAATAAGTAAAGAGAGAAGAGTTGTGAGAAGCAAATATGGAAAGTGTTAGGAGAATTTGGATTAAACCATTAGGATTGTTCGACTACTACAGAGAGAAGTTTCAGAGGTGGATTTTAGAGGCTTTGAGTGGAAATTACAATGTGAACTTCTAATATTAGTAATTGAATCACTGTATTTATCAAAATGAGAATGATAAGATAATTGTTCAACATGTTTTAAGTCTTTTGTAGTTCCTTGAATTATTATCTCAAAAAAACAGTCAAACTCATGTGCGAAAAAACGCGAATGTCATTACAGATTTTAACTAGCGTAATAGTGTACATCATCGGTGTACAAGCTAAATTTCCTCCAAATTTCAGTTTTGTACGTTTGATTAGTTATGATGATGCTAACAGGCAAAAACATACTTTTTTTTATTATTATAAACAGTTATTATTTACTCTTTTATATGTGATTAAATCAAGCAAAGGAATTCACGCCCAAAAGGAGGGATCAATAGTTCATCTTAATTGAAACTTCAATCAACACCTTTCCCTTAAAAGAAAACCTCTATTTCTATATACTAGATCGAGGAAACAATATACTTTCCAAAGACAGGAAGGCACAAGCACAACATTAAATTCAATCAATAGAAAAATTGGCACTGAAATATATTACCTTTGTCAACAAAAATTTCTTACCAATGAATGTAAACCTAATTTTTTACACATCGCAAATTGTCGTGTTAACTTGTATTTTTTTTCAAACGCACAAGTGTAAAAAAAAAACCCATTGATTTTTCATGGCTTTAAAGAATTATAGGCAAAGATTTATATTTAGAAAATAGATACTTACTGTTCATGGCAGTAGTTGAATTTTGAACTCCAAAACGAAATTGATAATATTTACTAACACCAATGTTGCATCTTGGAATTTTGTTTTTTCAAAGGAAACGAAATTGGCCGAAATCCGTGACACGTAAGTGGGATGCAAAACTGTTACTCAATAGTCGGAGCATGGTGTGACTTGTTTAGGATGCTACCTCATTCCACGATCATCCTTGTAACACTTTTTATCCTTCGTTTTGTGTAGTAGCACATGTGTAATATGCCCTCACTGCCATTATTGGTGCTTCCTCTTCTACTGATCTACTCACACAGCACAGCAAACTGTGCGAGTTCACAGAAAATCGAATTTCTGGACTCTACCATTCACTTTGGGTTGATCTAAAACTGAACAATGAGAGAAAACAAGAAATTGGCCTCCATGTGAATCAGAGAAAAATACCAAGAAATTAATGAGTTAAAAATAATTATTCAAAGCAAAAGAAAAACGAAAAAAAATTGTCGTATAACCTAGTCAATCCTTAAGTAATTCAGAATGAAACCAATTAACTACCAGCTCAGAAAATAGAAACCGAAAATTAAAATAAGACACTAAATACCATATTTATAATAACAGCGGAAAAGTCTAATGATGTTATTATTAGTTACCATGTTATCGAATAGGGCGTGGTTGTTGTTGTGGGAACTGGGTCCCAGTGTGCAGTAAAGTTTTAAACTTCAATTGATACCAAATATTAAAAATTCCTTTATACGAATTGCATTTTTATATGTTAAACATGCAAAAAGAACCAAGTCTATTTTATTTCTAAGTCTGGTTCTTAAGTCACCAATTAACGCTTACTTATTAACAGTTGCATGCAGGCTACTATATTTTTAAAATTTATTGCCTACCTTTTTAACCTATGACAGCATTTACGCAATTAACTATGGTACACGTATGATAAATTTCCAATTATTAATTTCATTTTAGTTTTATAGCTAGTTACCGAAAACCGTGAAATTAAATTTTTTTTTTTTTGATGGGCTTGAAAAAGAAAACTCTTAAGTGAACTTGAGGGGACAATTCTCTTTAAATAGCTAGTGGTTCCCAATAACTTAGCTTTTTTTTCTCATTCATCGAATAATTGTGGCTTATTTCGTATTTAAAATGTTAACTGCAATGAGTTCCAAGGTAGCTTGGTAACTTTAAATCAATTTAAGCAAAATAGTGTAATCTGAATAGCGATCTTAATGACCCAAGCAACTACCCTGTTTTAACTAATATTGAAAACAGAAACACTACCATAAACGGAAGGGTTAGCTTAATAATAAATTTTTCACTTACTTTTACTCTCGCTTAAAGATGAATTTTTCGAAATGGTTATAACAGCAGGTTTGGAATTCTTGGTTATATCATTGGAAATTCCTGTAAATAATTAAGGGAAAAAGCTTTTATCGTTACGAATATATGTTATATGCAAAAGCCCTGCCCCGCCTTATTTTCTTCACTATATAATTATAACAATTAAACTATTTTAATTTTCAAGCGTGTTAAGGCTGTATTGGAAAGTATCTATCGGTAAATTATAATTTTGTTTTGTCGGAATGTTTCAATCTGCTGATTTTGAAAAAAAAAAATGTGGATTTTGTACACATCCTTTTATAGTAGTGTAGTAAATATATATCTTCGAATCGTGGTTACATCTACCATTAGAAATTATAATAAAAATTTTCCACGTGTAAAACTGTTTTAAAATTGGTAATCGGGATGATTGCTTAAAGCAATCAGAATTTTATCCACAGTCATAACACTGTAAAAATGTTTATATATGAATAATTCATACATATTTAAGCAGATTGTTAATTTTGAAATACCTTTGTTTTAACTAAACTAAATTAAAACGTAAAAATTTTTCGATTCATTTTAGTTAACAGTTATTTTAAGGGCATGGAAGTGGCCTACCTTCGACGACTTTTAATGCCATGGTAGACTTCCATTACTTCTGGTTTTGCTAACTACGCATGTACGGTGTCATCAGGATCGGTAGTTTAGTAAAAGCGGGTTGAAACATACAATGCATTTGGAAAGCTCAATTTACCAAATCGCTTCATGATAATTCCACATGTAATTATTTTAATTCGTAATAAACAATACAAACAAAGATATATTTTGTAAATTTATAGTTATTTGTTGAATTTTTGAATACACTGCCTACCTGTTAGGCCTTTAAAATGTAGATACGCTGTGGTTGAGGCTTCTTAATCTGACATCACGTTCTAGCAGTATGCCATATTAGTGTGCACGTAAAATTACATCACGAAAGTGATCTTTCGTAGTCCTAACAGATCCGAGTACCTCATTCGGATCGGGCTCGTTATTCTAAATTTACATGTAATAACATGATTAAATAAGACCAAGCCAAATTAAAAAGGGTCATCCCCAACAAAAATAAGGGAAAAGAAATAATTATCCGGTATTCCATATGTGAGCCATATTAAATGAAAAGCAGCAGTTTTCAGAGAACGGAGTATCTTGGAAGAATAAGGCCCAATTTTATTTCTCATACACAAAATGTCTAACTCGAATGAAGAAGGTGGCGGCGGCGAGGAGGAGTCTTTCGAATTAGACGAAGATTACTATACTTTTCTCAACATCAGAAGAGAGGTTAATTTTTAGAAAAAAATAAGTTTTTGTTTATAGGGTGAAAAAATAATTTTAAACAACACGTTCCAAACTAGCAATTAAACATTTCCTAAATCTAAAGTATGAAATAAAAGTTTTAAAAATATCTTAATTTTTTATTTTCAATTTTATAGGCTACGAGTGATGAGATCAACAATGCGTACCGTCGTTTAAGCCGTTTGTACCACCCGGATAAACATTCGGATCCCATAAAAAAAAAACAGGCCGAAAATTTGTTTGGAAAAACCAAAAAAGCCTATGAAGGTATTCAATATCGATTATGCATAGTAAATTTAAAAATTCATTTTATTCGTTACAGTGCTAAATGATCCACACAAGCGAGCAATTTACGATAATTTAGGAACTAAAGGATTGGAAACAGAAGGATGGGAAATTGTTCAGCGAACCAAAACACCACAAGAAATTCGAGAGGAGTATGAACGATTGGCTCGAGAAAGGGAAGAACGACAACTTCAGCAGAGAACTAACCCTAAAGTGCGTTTGAATGTTAAATAACTGAAAGTATTTAACTTCCAATTTTTTGTCTCAGGGTTGCATAACGACAAATATAAATGCATCTGATTTGTTTGAAATTGACGACACCATAAAATATGACACCAGGTAATTCCCTCCAATTTATTGAAAGAATTTTTTCCCATCTTATTCATTGCAGATCTATGCCGACGTTGGAAGTTAGCGGTATCAACATTTCTCAGTCAATCGAAGCTCCTATAACGATCAATGATACTATTTCGCTTTCGGGTCAAGTGCAGACGCATAATGGAACCGGAAACGGAGTAGTAAATTGTTCCGTTCGGAGAATTTTATCCACCAAGAGTTGGGCCGAGGTAATACATTAACAGGTCAATTTTTCATTGCATATATAATTAATAACTAAATTGGTCTGAACAGTTTGAACTTGGAGCTGGTAATGGTCTTATATGTACAGCAAGAGGATATAGAACACTTTCCAAACGATGGTATAATATAAATAACTTTCAGTACGTGCGAAAAAATAATAAAATTTGTATACAGCTTTGGAAATCTATCGGGCACTTTTCAATTTACACCACTTGGTTTACGACCAGGGCTACAAGTTTGTAAGTATTGCGTGCCGAAAATAAGGAACTGCATGTTTTTAATGGTTTTAATTAGTGGTAGGCCATCAATTAGACAAACACGTGACAGGTTATTTAACATGGCGAGCAGGTCTCCAATCGTCTATGAATACGACGGTAGTTTGGGACACTGCGGGTCACCACGTTGCCTTCTCCGTTCAATTCGGATTACCGAATACTTTCGTGATGGCTTCGTATGCCAGAAAATGGTCAGATGAATTGAAGATCAAAGGCAGTATCAAGTAAATTAATCATACCAAAGTTTTAGGATCCTTTTTCATTTCATTTCTCATTTCAGAGCGGGAACTTTTGGTATTTTGGTTGAGTACGGATGCGAAAAGAAAATTTCGAGGCATAGTGTCGTTGGTGCTTCGATGATAGTAGGAACACCTGCCGGGGTTAATTTAAAAATCAAGTAAGTTTTCTGAAATTTTGAAAATTTAATGTTCAACAATTAATTATTACACCCTATACTGCAAAGCCGATCTCTGAAAGAGACTTCCTATCATTGGAAAGAAAAGGGATAGGGAATTGATCAAAATGGCTAAACCTAAAGCTTATAATGTTTTTCAACATTGTGCTTGGCAGAAAGGGTGTATGCTCCTTTCTTTAAATTTAAACAACAAATTTTATTTACAGAATTATGCGTGGTAATCAGAATTACATTTTCCCGATACTTCTCTCCGATCAACTACTTCCTACGCCGATATTATACGGAACAGTGACACCCATCCTATTCTATTTTGTGGCACAGAAGTTACTTATAACACCTTATTTGGAAAAACAAAAGAAGAAGTATAAATATGCCATCTTATTGTAATGTGTAAATTTTACTAAAATCGTATCTGATTATTAAATTATAGGGAAAAAGAAAAGCAAAAGGAAGCGAATGCAATGCGAATGGCCGAAAAAAGGAAGGAAGCAGAATCGGCAGTGTCCTTGATGCAAGAAACTGTTGCAAGGATACGTGAACAGGAGGAGATGAAAAAAGGATTAATAGTAGTACTGGCTGTATATGGAAAGCTGACTATGGATGCAAATAATAAACCGGACTATCAAAATTCTGAAGTAATCGACGTGACTGTAGCCCTTCAATGTCTTGTAAAAGACTCCAAATTAATTTTGTACGAAACATCTAAGGTACCAGACAAAATTTCATGTTATTTTTATATCTGTTCTTACAAAAATTGTTTGTTCTTTTAATCGTAGGCACAGTTGCCGGGTTTCTACGATCCTTGTGTGGGGGAAGACAAAACACTTTTCGTCCAATACCTATTTCATAATTTGCTACATGAAATTTCAGTTGGGGATAACGAGATGATTAGAATTCCAAAGCAGTGTGAGAATAAAATTCTATGCTAAAACTTTTGAGTCAGCCTAATTTTCTTTTTTTTTTTTTAATATAGCACACAAAATTGACTGACAGAAACAGAGCAAATAGAGTTTTAATATGTACAGTTGGCCTAATTTCTATTCCCTGAATTGTTGTGGTTGTTAAAACATTTACGGAAGACTTGAAAATAAAAACAGCAAATATAATAGATCAGATTTCTTTTGAATTTCTTTTACACAATTTTGAAAACTTCATCGCCATCTTACAGCGCCAACATTATGCAACCTAAATTATATGCATTGTTAAATTTAATAAAAGCTAATTTTGTTATTATTCAATTTTTGAAAACATTAATTTTACATATATAAGAGTATTTTCATTCTCTTAGCTTTATCGTTGGGCTCATTAATAATTTACCTAACTTGAAAAGTATCTATAATTTGGTTAAAATACGATTTTTTGCGATTAAAATACGATCTTTTGCGATTAAAATACGAGACATTCCCTTTCGAAGTGTACTATTTCTGATCTTTGCAATTGCAATTAAAAAATTGGCAAGCTAATATATATCAGTGGAAAACATTTCCGAGTGAATCAAACATTACGAAAGTTGCATTTTACATAAAAACCATCTTTTATTTATGCATGTCAGAAGTAATAAATAAAAACAATCAAATATGATTTACTAAGTAGCCATCAACAGAAAAATAAAATAAAATAATAATCTAATCCAAAACTATAACGCAGCTATTTTTATTGTAACTACTTGAGGAATGAAAAATTGCCGAAACTCTCTTCTTGAGTTTTCAAAGTCTCTTGCCTTATTGTACATAAATACTCCCACGATCACAACGGCTGAACCAATGCCACTTAATAAAGTCACTCTATTCCCAAATGTGATGACAGACAACCAAATTAATGTAGCTCTTTTCACCGTGTTAGCAACACTGGAAAAAAAAGTATTTAAAAAAATGATAACATACTTTTCAGTTATAATCACCTGTGGGTCACTGGTGAAATGTATCCCATTAAAGAATAAGCTACTATGCTTTGGAAATGAAAAAACAACCCATTCATGAAGAGTGCCGCAAGTAAAGTTTTGTCTGCGTTTTTTTGCACTTGTGGAAAGTCGATTAAAAAATAGGACACTGGAATCTGAACCACGATGGAAGCCAGACTTGTGTAAAACTGTAATTCAGCTGGACTAAACACAATATTCAAGAATAAAAAACAATAAGTAATCTCAACTCTCAACTAACTTCTTTAAAGATTTGTGCTTAAAATTATTAAATAATAAAACATGGAAATAGTTCATTCTTCTATGAACTGTTGATAAGGGTCGACTCTTACTGAAGAATTTTGACTGTAGAAGAGAAACCATTGCAAAACAAGTCAATAAAATACAGTGAGGAAAGACTGGCCATTTCAGATATTAAAAACAGAAAAAAAATAATTTGACACCTCAACAAAACATGTTTGTTCCAAAAAAGTTAACGAAACCAAAGAAGGTATAATTAAATCATTATGGATTTAGTAGGCAATACGAAAGCATTTTCTGATGGGCAAAAAATTGTCCCATTTCTGAATACTCGACACTTTTATATCACAATTACTACATTTTTTGATAGAAGTTAGTTTACTGTTTGAGCAAAACATTAAAACGTGTAGTAAATTAAGCATTTTATATATCATTTACATATTTTTATATACTTAAAATGTTTGTTCCAAAGAAAATGTACCTTTGCTTTACACACTTTTTGTTAAAGCATCCCTTATTAGCTTACAAAATATTTAAAGCAAAATATTTGCATTAAGTATTTAATGCTTGGTAATATTTCTTCCTCAGCAAAAAAATTGTATGTATATGTGTATAAAAGTGGAGGTAGATGGAAATAAAAAGGTAATCTACAAAAACCACTCTCCTTAACAAGCTTACAGAATTGATTGCAACCTTATAGTAAGACCACAACAGACAAATCTACAATCAAAAATCTGCAGATATGGAATCGACCAATAAAATAAACTTTATGTCTTTCTAGTTTAAGAAATTTGTGAATATTATTGAAATAAAGTTGAATATATTGATAACATAAATTAAAAGTTTTGAGGATAATTAATTAAACCAAAAAGTCTAGCTCTTTCTGAATACTCTTAATAACACTTAAGTGGGTTGCTATCCTTATTTTTAAATTACTTTGGATATGAATTAACGCAATTGAATAATTAATGAACTATAGCTACAATAACTTACGTGTATTTATACTTTTCGCCTGAAATTAACATCTTGGAATACACATTTTGTAAACTGAAATACCGAAAAAAAAATTAAATAAAAAACAGTACACACAAGAAACAACTTTTTGTTACCAGTCAACTATATTTGTGCCCATGGCAGCTAAAAATCCTTCCAAATTGTAACTACCCTCCGTTGCAGTGCATAACGCAAGCCCACCCATCACAGGTACAAGAGATAAACTAACAATCAAACTAGTCCTTTCACCCAGTACAAACCATGATATTAGGACGGTGAATATGGGCGCTGAACTTTTAATCGTTTCAGTAAAGGAGACGGCAACAAATTTCAATGCAAGAAGGCCTAAAATTACTGTTGCGAATCTCATTGAGCCAACTGCTAGCATATTTATAAGGAATCTTGGTGGTTTTCCTTCTCTATCTACTGGATGATACAAACCGCACGGTATATACATTTGGAATAACCCGCAAAATGCTGTCATTAACATCTGAACAGTTCCTAAAATGAGTGAAAGGGAATTATAAGTGAATTGTAATAAAAATTGAATTACTAAATTTTAATTTACCCAACATAGTCGGATCTCCATGAAGGTAAGAAAGGATATACTTGTTAAGAAATAAAGTTGAAAAACTGAACAGGTACCACAGTACAAGAAATATTATGGCACGAATGTTGCATAACCCATGACTAGCATCATCTGGAATGACATCTTCATCTTCAAAATTTGTTGAAGTCTTAGCCAACATACTTAAATCCTTTGATCGAATTTGATTTACATTTCCCAATAGCTATTACTAACTTGTGTAAGAAACCATTGTGCATCATCACCGTTAATGTTGCCCACAGATTGTGCTGTATCTCAAAATGTCCGAGTTTATCGCTGTCATAAACTCATAATCCAAGTACACATCACTACAAAACTAAATCGTTCATAACAATTGACGCTATGGATGGTGGCGCTAACTAACGACGAAATGAAGCATAGACTTAGATTAAATGATGAGTTCCTGTTTCCGATTCACGTGGCTTGGGAAAGGTTAACGACCGGACCGGTGATCGTAATTTAGAGCTGATCAAATACGTTCATTGCATTTAATATGGAAAATTTGGGTGTTTCTTTGCCTGTTGCGGTGGCTAGTATTTCTTCGACAACCGCAGCGGGCCTTCTGCTTCATCGATGGCTCAGGTAAAAATAAGCCTATTTTAGGGCACGTTTGTATTTGCCCGCCTTAATTTTGCACGTGTAAATTTATAGCATAACTTATATTTGTAGGCCGAAATTTCCGGTGACCGTCAATTGCTGGTTTTGCGGTCAAATCACAAAAGTTCCGTATGGGAATAAAAATTGCTGGGACTGCCCGCATTGCGAACAGTACAATGGATTTAACGAGGTGAATCGTTTACTTTCTTAAAATATATATTTTTAAAAATGTATTTGCATTTTCTAGGACGGTGATTACAATAAACCAATTCCAGCGCAACATGAAGAATCATTTAATGAAATTTACGGAGACAGTACTAGTAGAGCGGAATATACCAATAACAACACGTTCAGAAATGATTTTTGCGATGAATGCAACAGTAACCAACAGTTTAAAATTATAGCTCTTGCGCATTTTGTGCCTTTAAACGAAGACAGCTACGACAATGAATTAACTGACTATAAATCTTACCTTGAAAGAGTATATCGATTATGTCGTAAATGTGAAGTTGTTTTGAGGCAAACGTTAGGTCAACAAGATTCGTTTTTGCGGCCAAAAGTGTTGGATTGGAGGAAGAAACGAAACAAAAGTTTTTCTTCCTCGAAGTCTTCCATCATGCAGGTTAAAGTGAATTCTTTGTTTTCCTAACTTGTATTGATATTTTTTATATTTTCAGAACGCATTTATTAAGAAAGTGTACCCATCAACTACCATAACCAAATATTTTTATTTACTATCATTTATCATATTTTTGTTAACCGCTTGTTTGCATTTAATTGAGAACGACACTTTTAATTTATACTCTACCCATAAATGGGCACAATTGTTTTTACTGCACTACATTTCAGACGATATATTTAAACTAAATCATCAATTAGGCTATTTGATCAGTTTTGTTTTGTTTGTTTTAGGAATCTCTGCCCAGAAATTTAGCATAAAAACCGTTGACGTTGTTGTATTGTTATGTCAGTTAATTAATTTGATTGTAAATTCAGACTATGTTGATTACTGTGATTACGTAAGCGAATCAACTGAGCAGATTTTATGTTCTGTTATTTTGTTATGTAATATAATCATGTTGTTATGGTCGATTATGGCTTGTCATCACTCGAAAAGACCTGCTAAAGTTTTTGCCAGGAGGTTAGTAATAGTTGACAAAGTAATTGAAAAGTATTTTAAGGATTTAATTTTTTTTCTTTTTTAATTGCAGCTCCAACTTTTCGTATTCAAGAGATGCGTCTACAACTGCTTGGTTGCAGAATAAATTGAAAAGTGACACGCAAAGTCGAAGAAAACTCACTGCCAACAAAAATAAGGAAAACTTGCAAACTACATTAGGTGCCATGAGTTTAGGAACGCCAAGAAAATCAAATAAAAATCAAGGTGAAACTTTCGGGGGGAAACGACATAGAGCTATCACACTAACGCCTCATTCGTTTTTGTTTTATAAAATTTCAGGTGTCTTCAAACCTTTCGACTATAGACCATCAAGTTCTCCACCGGTTTTCAATTACGCCTCAGAAGATATACGGTCTCGCCGTCCGATTTTAACTCCACCTCGACTAGTTTCACCCTCACCACAACCATACAATCCTTGGCCACTTAATGGTTGCTGGCAACATCCGCAGGCATTGTGGTCTTCGCCATTAAACGGCAGAGTTACATCTACCCCATTGTATAATTATCGTAAGTTTAATCGTACACTTTTTAATATTTTAGCGCGCGTTTGCATCTTGTTTACTATTATCGTAGAAAATGTTTAATAAGACAATTTTACTGTTTGTAATAGTTTTGTCAACATCAAATTGATTTTTTTATGTTTTTGTTTTGGCAGCTCAATATCAAGAAAACGGGAATTTTTTCCCAACTATGACTGCCAATAACAGCATTTACTGCCCAAGTTATCCATCCAGCCGAGTCGGGTCCGTTTATAATGGCGAGGACTCTTCATTTTACAACTTCAATTTCGTTAATCAACAAGATATCGCACCCCAATTTGAAAATAATATGAAAAGTAAACGGAGTTCCGAAAAAGGGACTGACAGTTCGAAGTCATCTTTAAGCATGTGTCCTGTAGACACGACAACCACAGGTTTCAATATTTCGGAAAACGGTACGATTTTCTAGTTATTATGTTGCCAAAACCTCAGAAGTAAAAATCTTGGTTTTAAAAAGATGTGTGAATTTACTAAAAATTAGTCATTATTATTTTCAAACGCTTTATAAATTTTTTATTCATCTGTGTCGACAATAAAATTAGATAAGTATAAGATGGCTTTTCCAATTTTTGCTATTAAAAGCATCAACTGCTTCTTGTCCCATCTATCTTGATGTTTTCCTATCTACTCAGTTAATTTTAGAAATTT
The DNA here is from genome assembly GCA_034686365.1 of Pachymerium ferrugineum. Taxonomy (NCBI): domain Eukaryota; kingdom Metazoa; phylum Arthropoda; class Chilopoda; order Geophilomorpha; family Geophilidae; genus Pachymerium; species Pachymerium ferrugineum. Next base: position 8,874 of record JAQGAS010000900.1, on the reverse strand, counting down.
CCATGAAATATGTTAATAATCGTACAAAAGGATAATATGGGTATAATATTGTGGGAAAATTCGTTTAGATTGATGCTGTTAATACGATATTTTTTGTGGGTTAACATTGAAATATAATGCTGTTTTGTGTGAAAATTATTGTTGAGTGGATTGACTTGCAGAGGTCGCTTACATTGTGGGTGTCTCCATAAAAGAGAATCCGAATAAGACCAGGAAAAAAAATTATAGGTAAAGCTTAGAGCTAGAAGTAATGGTTGTGATAGTTTTCTGATGCAAGGAGAAGCATTTTTTCCGTGAAGTGCCGAAAACAAAATCCTATTAAACAGATTTAATGAATTCGGCATTTCATGCGGCTAGATCAATAAAAAAAATTCGAAAACTAAATTTGGTGCGTTGTAAGTGGTAGTAATTCCACTCGTACCCTAAGTTTAAAGTTTTAAATTTGACAAAAAGTTGAGTACCCCAAGCGATTTACTGGTTTTATACAGAAAAAAAGAACTCAGTTAAAAATGGTGTCGCCGTAGAATGTGCCGTTAACTCGTTTCTCCACTAATATCATTGCAATTGCACAATATGCTAAATAACCAGATTTCTACTTCTGGGATGAATCACAAGTTGTATATCTAATAATCAATGCTGGTTTTTAGAGCCACAAGCAAGTTTCCATTTGTGGAAGAAGTTGGTTTTCTTCTTTAGCATCGCATTCAACATTATTGCTGCCGGTTTTATGTTAAAGGACAATAAATTCAACTTTGCTGTAATGTAAAAAAAAAAACTGAAAATAAAAATGGATAAGTCTTAAACCAATTACTTCTATAATCCAAACACATAAAAGCACAAAGTTTTAAAAAAAAGGGCAATTGGCAACGGTTACCGTCTAACTTGTGTCGGTTAGAAATGAAGGTTGTCGATGGGACGACCAGCTGTCTGCATTCATTCATCTGTGGCGGCTGTTTGGCTCCTTCATACCAACAGCGCGTCAGGAACTGTCAACAAGTGTGCCAATTGCACTACATCATTCCCAACACCCGATTTACGAGCCGCATTTAGGAATGGTACTAGCTAAGAACTATTAACTGTTGAAACCTTACTTAGGAAACCGATTTAGATACATAGGTTGAAATTTTCACTATTAAAAACACCTTAGTTTGTTGAATCTTTATAAATCACAACAATTTATTTAAAACGTTGTAAATCACGGGAAAACAAACCATTTCATTAAATAAATTTTTTATTATTTAATAAACTCCACATAAATAAAATAATTTTAAAACATATACGTATTTGCATTCAATGAAAAGTATGGTACAATAAAGAGTTAAAAGTATATTTGAAAATAATGATATATGTAATTAAAATTGAGGCTGGTATATTTCACGTGACACATCCGGTGAAAAGTGAGACGAAACTAAAACACATTTGGACACCGTGAGATTTTTATCTGATTAACTCTAGGGTACGAGACATTTTGTCGCTGACATAATTAAGAACGAAAGAAGACCGGTAAAGGTTTTACAGTCATTTCGGCGTTGCTAACAAATAGCAAAGTTAAATAGCACAATTTCTCCTTCACCTCTCTTAATTTAAATAGTACAAAGAAAAACAAATCAATCAAACCTCCTTATAAAATGACCAAAATTTATTGATGTGCTCTTATTGATTGATTTATATTTTTAACTTCATAGAAAGCATGCATACATTAAGTTATAAAAAGTCCCATATTAAATACGGCGAGGTGAGGAACAAAAGGTTGGACGGAAGGTGTTGTGAGACATCGGGGAATTGAAAGTGATGATTCTGAAATTTACAAAGAATAACTTCAACTTAATCTCCGAATGGAAAATATTTGTCAATTAAGACTAAGAAAAAAAAGTTTGCCTCAGATTTTTTGTTTTGAATAATTTCTAAAGTACTACTTCACAATACAGCTATAATTGCTCTTTAAAGCTTTCCCAAAATTTATGGTTGTAACTTGAACTCCTAAACAAAATGGTGTTAAAGCGTGATGTTAACTGCACTAAGGTCCCCGAGAAAGTGACCGTATTTTTACTTCACAAAGTTAACTGAGTTGTGAAATAGCTACAATTCATCAATTCAGCTGAATTTTCCCTAGTTGGACATTACACCTATAAATAGTACAATTTCTCCTTCACCTTTCTTAATTTAAATAGTACATTGAAACTCCTAATATTTTACATGTATTTTATCAAAGAAAACCGATCAAGAGTTCTTAAACTGTTGTTTCAATGCGTAAGACTATAATTGAAATACTAGATTAAAAAGTCAAAAAAATAAACAAATGATAGCTGTAAAATGTTTGAAAAATTAACATCAGTAAATTTATGAACTCTGGCTTAATTGGAAGCTTGACTTAGAAAACTTAAACCAGTTCTTGTTCATGAATTTAAGATAAAGTTTTGTAATACGAGTCAGCTCAAACTCTAAATACCCGCAACTTTAGAATGGAAGTTACTTTTTAAACTGTATTTTAAAGGTCTTACCTCAGAATTGTTTGTCATTCAAATATGGATAAGAGAAATAAGGATGGAAAGGAGTTTCGGTAGCGGTTGATTGGCGTCGACATCCAGTATACGAAAAAGTGGTGCAAGTAGTTGATGACGGCAGAGAAGCAGCGGCTCCCAATTGACTGTAACCATTCATAGACGGAAGCTATTTACACCAATAACCAAATTACATAATTAATTGGAATCTGTATTTAGTATCGTTTATCTCTGTATTTACTTGCAATGTCGGCACGGTTTGCATTTGCGAGTAGGGTGTGAGTGATTGTGACGCAGTTCGTGATGCCATTTGACAGGAATTATAAGCTATTGAAGGCGGTTGAATGTGGGTGGGTATTGGCCATGAAGGTCCATTGTAGTTTGAGGTGTAAAAGCCTCTACCACTTAGTGCTAAATAAGAAGCGTCGTAAGGATCCGGAAAAAACGCTCTCGTCGTGTTTGGTGCGTTCGATCGGTACGACCTGCGCATTCGTCGTCTACGACGATAGTTACCGTTCTCAAACATGTCTTCCGATTGGGGGTCCAATGTCCAGTAATTACCCTTCCGTTCACCACCCCCTTCTCGCGGAACCTTTATTTATTTCGTAAAAGATAAATATTTTATTAACGAGGAAAATATTTTTTAAGTAAATAGAAATACTTTAATGAAACATTCGTTAAGGCTTAAGTTATGCCTAATTGAATTTTGCCAGTTTTTTTTGTTTCTTTGGTAGTATGGAAATTTTTTAGTGATGTAGGCATAAATTTCACTCAAGGTAAGTCTCTTTTCAGGAGACTCCTTAATGGCCATGGCAATTAATGCTACATAGGAGTACGCCGGTTTAACTAAAGCGTCCTTATCCTTTGAAGAATCTGGGGATGATGTTGAAGACGAAACTTTTTTTGAAATCGATGAGGACAATTCTTTTGGAATCGGTTTCATCATTTCTTTTGGCGTAATGGACATATCGGAAAAAGCCCCTAAAATGATAGGAAAAAAAATTTTAATCTTCCAGTCTAGGATCTATTATATTATAACCATAAGCGTTTAAAAAGAAATCTCAGTGGCACTTAATTGCAATTTTAAAAACAGGAAGGATTTTATTTCGATCCCAAAAAAAATTCGATTTGTCTTAAATTACTGTGTTTAAAAATAACTCATTTTGTTTTTGATTTAACAAGAAGAAAAAGTATAATAATTTAAGAAATTTAATGGTTATTTAATGCGGTAAATATTTAAGACGGGGTCGTTTAAAGCGATAAATTATTTCCACACTCAAAAAAATGTTATTCAATTTTAGTTCGATAAATGAATCAAGGTCTATAAGGTTATCGTTAAGGAAACCTTAAGTAAAATTTTGAATGGTAATTTAATCTAGAGAGATGAAAGAGTAAACAAAAAGTATACACGTGTTTGAGTTTGATGGTTGGACTTGACCCCTTTAAACACGCACGGTCACCTTATGCCCGCATATCCGTTCGCATTGGACCTTTAGCCCTATTACTTTGTATCTTTCAAGATACTTGTTGCAAAGAAACTTTTAACTGTGCTGTTTTCGGATCTAGTTACAAATGAATGTGATTTCGAATTAGTTTATCACACGCTCAACTGCTATATTTTCTTTTTTTATTAACTTTTTTTTTTATGTCAGTGAACTTGACATAATGATGTAATAAAAGAGAAATAAACCCTTTCGGAAATTAAAAATATAACATTGTATCCATTTGTAGTTTTCAAGTTTACAAAGCCAAAATTTCAAATAATAATTAGGAAATCGGTAATTATCGGAAGTTTTTTTTTTTACCACGCAAATTCAGTTTTACTTTATTTAATTTAATTGAATTTAAAAGTCAACTTTTGATATTTTTAATCAAAGGTTGGAAAAGCGCAACTCTTTGAAAAAAAAAATCTAAAATTTACCTTTTAACACTTTAATTAAACGCAAAGAAAACATTATAAAAGTCATTGATGAGAGAAGCAAATTATAACAACAAACAGTAACTTACTTAGTGGTAGTAACTTGGTGGCAGAAGATGTTCTTGTAGAAGAAGGTACCATGAGGTCCACTTGTGAGTGCAAACAGTCCATTTCGATGACCAAACTCACAACTAGAAGGTCAAGCTCTTCACTTTGGACTTTCTAGCATCTTCATGAGTGTCAATCACAACCATAGGCATATTAAACAACGCATGTTACTCACACCCACCGCACGATTCAGTGTCCATCGATTGAAAGCGAGCGTTCGTGTAGAAGCTCTCATTGGCTGGGCGTGGCCCAAATCAGGCGTGGTCGATCACGTGGCTCGTTGCCGACTCCACCTCTGCAAATCCGACAGAGGCCAAATTCATGGGACCAGGTGGCAGCGCTACTGTGGAATGTTTTCGAGGGTTCCCGAGACGATTTCAACCGACACGACTGTTTATTTTGGTCGACCTCGATGGAAAAAATTTCTCACTAGCAGCCAACATTAACTTCAAACATCATTGTTTGTTACTGTTCAACAAACATCTCAGAATTTACACATTTAAAAAAATATACAAACTTTGTATGATTAAAGTTAAAAAAAATAAAAAACACGGAAAATTTGTATCATTTAAGCTTAAAATATCATTGATTTATTACAGCAAATTGTTGTTTACAAATTTGCAGAAAAATAGGAGGTAATAATTCTTCCACGTTAAAAAGGTGCAATATTCGAGCAATAAAAATTTGTTAAATGGTAATAGAAGAGACATGTTCCAAGACAAATTGTGTTTAACTTGTTAACTTTTCCAACTTACATCAACATCAAACTTACCCCAGTGATAAATCAACTAAAGTTGACAAACTTCAAAACTATTTGGCTTTTTCAAAAAATGGAAAGAAAAAAAAAATGTTCGCTTTTAAGTGTTTAATATTTTTATTTTTGAACCTTTAAATACAAGAAATGGAAATTCTTAATCATCGTTTAACAAATCTTCATCCAAGTTGATGTCCTGAAAAAGAGAGAGAAATTATTGAAACAGTAACAGATGAGTACTCACGTATTCATTAGAACAAGACTGACGAAAAAAAGGCATTTGTAAATGAGTCAATTTGAAAAAGCAGTAGGCACATTTCACCACATTTACAGCTGCAACTTGGCATTTTGTCACTGCCATCGCTCATAGCAAAACAGACAAGGCTCATTAGCCGAGATAAAATGATGGTGTCGTGCTGTTTGAGCATGCGTGAACACTAACAACGTGTCGACTGACATCGCACTGTTTCAAATTATGTTCAATTCTACTATTTTAAATTTGTTGCTTCCTTCAATTTGTCAGTGTCTCAATTGTGAAAATTAAACCGTTTTTCTTTTCCTTTTAAAATTCCAACATCATTCAACAACAAATTAAATATTTTAACCCAAATTTCTTAATCTATTTTTACGTAGTTAAGCTTAAAACCGCATAACTTAACACTTTTGAAAGAAAAAAGTACAGTGGGGAAAAAATTTATTGCTAGCTATAAAAAACGTTTAAAACTTTAAAAAAAAATAAGATTTAAATGAAGAGGTGGGAAGAAGGTGGATCCAAAGATTCTAAATATGTTGACACCCAACTGGGTCACACGTGGGGTGAGAGGGGCAAATTTATTTCCAAATTAACTTAGAAGACAACAGGTGTGTATAAATTGTGATAACAATTCATCAACGAAAAAATAGCGCGCTAAACTTCACACTCTTCACTTTTTTTTTATTCTCCCCGACTTTTTTGATTTTTTTTTTTTGAGGAAAACATCCAGTCCACATGCCAACCCCAGTAAATGAAGGGCCAACTTGAAAAAGATGTTGGCAAATTTCCTACCGTTTTACAATGTAGAAAAATTTCTGAGAATCCTCTATAATTTGTCGGTGAATTGGAATCTCGTTTAGAAGTAACTGAAAATTTTTTTGGCTGCCCATTTAAGTAGTAGTGACATGTTTTCAAAAACACTATCAAATACGAATTTAGACGTATTTAATAGCTGAGTTAGTATAAAATGTTCCATTAACTACTTAAGAAAAGAATGCCGCTTGAAGTACATTTCCTCTTTTTTCTTTTCTAATTTAGCTATTTATTTATTTTTTTAAAGAACTATAAATCATTGTCTCTACGTTAGAGAAGGAATCTGACATATTTATACCAAATATTTTGAAAGAATAAAGACGTACAAGTGGAAAACAAACTCTGCTCAAAGCGTGTTCAGCTGTCGTCTTACGCTGGCAATTAGGGTTAAGTAAAAACAAAAACACGTGAGCAAAAATATTTTGAAAAAGCAACATCCTCGCAGCTATAATTTTAAAATATTTAATATTAGTGTAAGTTATCATCGTCTAATTATAAACTAAATTTATTTTCAATAGAACTTTTTTTAACACTTGCGGCCTATAACTTACGCAAGATTCTGTAAAGTTGTATTTCTTTTATTTCTTTATTTAATATTAAAAAAAGGAAAAATTGCAACAGCTGTGCCAGTATGTACCTGGCTGCCAGACAAAAATAGGTTTCTTTGGGTGCTGACAGCTCGTTCCATCCGACACGTAATTTGTTTCGACTCAGTTAAGAAAGGCCAGAGAAGGAAAGAAGAGTAGAATTAAAAAAAGGGAAGTGGAAAAAAAAATTCTTCAAGAGTGTCCCTAGGGTAGCGTTAGTTTCCTGTGAGGGCCAGCAGGGGAATAGTCTGTGTTTAGAAACTTTTTTCCCCTTGCTACTGAAGTCTGTCTTGTAAACAACCAAATGATTGAAGAGACAACTTACCGAATAAATATCCCAAAATTATACTCTTAAAACTGTTAACATTGTCTAAGAACCCTTAACCCAAGATTTAAAATGAACTGTCTTTAAGCTTGAGTGTTATCTAGTTCTTTAACCTCCCCAAATTCAGTATTGTAAGTGATTAAAGACCAGTACGCGCTAATTGCTAAAAATAATTAAAATCTTGTTGCAAATTTTTCAGAATGTAGTTGAACTTTTATTATTCCAATTTTAATTATATTTAATTTTATCTGACGTACAAATAGGTTTATTGCAACGTACTGGCGCGCTTATAATACTGACAAAATCATTTATTTCAATTTACCGAGGTATCAATATTATCATCGAACTTCATATTTTCTAAATCCAGTTCTAGTTCGTCTTCCAACTGAAGTGGATCCGCAGATAGTCTACGTTCACTAGTCTCTTCCGTTGCCGCGCTCACTCTTTCACCAACGGCGGCAACGGGTATGGGACTCGGAGCTGATCTTGCTTCATGAAATGACACGTCATCCTGAAAAATAAAATAAAAGTATTTAAAGATGATAATGAAAAGTAAATCAAAAAGAATACAATTAAACTTTTGTTGAGTTATCATACATTTGTTTATTTTTTTCTATTTTTTTTTCTTGTTTACACCTGTTTTTATCTTATCCCCCACGGGTAGATTAGTTTCTTTGTTAGAAAAAAATAGAAATGGAGAGGGCCAAGGTTACGATTTAGATTGAGTGATGCACTTGTTTGGGAAAAGATTTAGTTACAAATTCCTTTTGCCATCTCAGTCTTTGTAATTGGTTTTTCAAAATGGTCCTAATATCAAATTTCAATTAATTTTAAAAGTGGAAAAAAAGACTCTCCCTAGTCTCTGATAAATGGGTTACCTGAGAGGACTTTAGATTTTTTTTTTTCTTATTGATTTTAAAAAAAAAAAAAAAAAAAATACAAGATTTCTTAAAATAAATTAAGACTAAATAACTAAAATAATTTTATGATTAAAAAATTGTTTTGCAATTTTATACAGAAAAAAAAATGCCATAGGGGCATACCTCAAAAATATTTTTAAAAAAACATTCATGTTGTACGTAAACTGATCTGGTGATATCCGTCATGGCCAAAGAATTATAAAACAAATCTTCGTGTTAGTGGAAATGTTTACAAAACCAGTCGTTGAATCCTCCACCCTTTCACCAGGTCACTACTACAGATATTCAAGAAATTTCCAACTAAATATTTGCTAAGAGGGGTGTGTTTAGATCATTGAAGGATGTTTAATTAAACTGTTTCCTTTCCCTTACTTATTCATCGGCACAAAAAATAAATTGCTGTTTTTATTCACAAAATAATGTTTGAACGCTTACCTCATTTTCGTCTGTAGGTGGAGTGTATATAAACTGACCAGAAGCTTCTTCCTTTTTCATTTCCTCCACTAGGTTACGGTCTTGCGTAGTCTATATGAAATGATAATTAATAATAAAGATTTAAGTTTGATTAAGTTTGAATTCTTACAAGTGTATGTGGGTAACTAGAGGCAGGTAGGTTTCGTTTTCGTTTGCTATTGACGAACTGTTCTGCCTTGATTGCATCTGGAAGACCAGCAAATAGATTTTCGTATTGTGCT
>JAQGAS010000899.1:0-30859 GCA_034686365.1 Pachymerium ferrugineum | reverse complement strand
GTCAATCATAATTATTATCACAAGTAATATAGCTATTCTGTTATTAAACCTTGTCAGTTTATCCTGGTCAGTTTATCCTGGTCAGTTTATCTTGGTCAGTTCCTCCTGGTCACTTCATCCTGGTTATCCTGGTCAGTTCATTCTTTTTCAACCGCCACCAGGTTTTAGTAAAACCGGGACGTTCCTCCGTTCCTCCGGTTCCTCCTGTTCCTCCTTTTATTCGGCACATTTCAACATTAAGTACGGATGCGTATTCGAACCCAAGGTATATAGAGAACTATATTCGAACCAACCATGGTCAAGCACGACCAACGAATCTGACTTGTGAGCTGTATAACTTAATGTCGGACATCAAGGAATGGTGAATTCTTTATCCCATTATTATCATTAATACAAATGACATAGTACACAGTTATCTATGTTTGGGCAAGTGAGAACGCTGATATTTTGAGTAAGAGTATATAAAAAAAAGTTTTGACATTTAGTCCAAACTATACTCGTGATATCTGCATGCAAAAAATCCACGCCAATGGTTATGTTTAGTGCCCCGCGTTCGTCCAATGAACGAAACCCACATTATTAACGTAAATCTGGAAAAAGAAAATTTAAAAAATGCGACGTAAAGACGAACGATAAAAATATATTTACGCTAATATTTTTAAAGTCAACAATCTTCAGATTGCAATCGTAATAACCTCCCATGCTAAAGTCAATAATGATATTACAAGTGCTATGAACAAATCGATTACGAAAAAAATTAATTTGAAATACCTTGACTGCCACGGGTCGACATACTGATCAAGTGTTGCTGCCAACCAAACCAGCTTCTCAGGAGGCTCAATACTCGCTATAATATCTAATAGGTAATGCAATTAACTAGTGATAAATAACCATTTTAAGAATCTTACCTGTTTTCTTAATTATAAGGTCATTTTCAACGAGACCTTCTATATAACTGGAAGAAAGACATTGTTTTTAAGAAACATATATCTTCGCGTGTTGCGTCTGAAGAACATGAAAAGGTAAGATTTCAAAATTATCAGTAAGTTTAAAAAATACCGTGATAGAGATTGTAAATCGATAAACTATTCTGACTGATGTTTGAATAAGCAATTCTGGAACAGTTGTATCATTAGTAATCGCTTCTGATGAGGGAAAACTTACTCAGTGAAAACGTTAGGATTGACACCAGCTAACAAACCCCATGCAGACGGATCTAAAACATAAAATGTTTTGTTAAACATTTGTATTAGCTCCATTTACTGTTAGTTGATTAACGTACAATGTTGAAAACCGTTTATCAGGCCACTAGCGCTGACATAAACTTTCACAGTATAGTTTGGACTCATAACCAAGACACCTCGAACAATGTGGTTACCTAAAATTATTTCTTCTTTGACAACTATTTTACTTGCAATATGACAACTCACAAATCAGATAAACCCATTGAACAGGCGACTATGTGTACGCAGTCTGAAGAATTGAAAATTTGTTGCATTATTGGCAAATACATGTCCACTTGCTTCCATAAGGGTAGCAGACTGGTTAGTACTCCACCTGGTTGGACGTATTTTGCGTTTGTTCCTGGATGTTTCTTGCATAGACACAACAGTACAATAGCAAGAGGAGATTATGTGCTTGTAACATCATTGCAACAGAAAATGCAACATCTGCCTTTACAGTAGCGCAATTGCAGCTTTAATAACACCACAGCAATTTATTTTAATTTTTTTTTTTGAAATTAAAAAAATTTTCAAAAGATTTTTTTTAACTAATTTGTCAGCTATTTGATGAGACCATCCTGTGGAAATCTATGGGCAGGAAAAAAATATCCTCAAATTTAACACATTTTTATGTTAGTCATGAATCACATTTTTAAGATGGTTGAATGAAAAATAACTTTTTGTAATACTCAATGCAGTATTGAACTCGTGGATTTGTTAAAAGTTTTGTAATCTTTATTTTCCAACTGTTGAAATTCTTGCTGCTTGGCGTTACGTAATATTTGAAACGTCAATCATCCGTGACCAAACACACCGCAGAAAGTAGGAGTGGAAAATTTGTAATACGTGATTACATTTAATGTCTCATGCAAATTAACCCTTTATTTTGAGTGAAAGCCCTGTTAACATTATGGTAGATTTTAACAACAATTTCAGGTAGAGAGGTCTTAAATTTTAGAGTATATAGAAACAAAATGGGGGATTATATTATCAAAAATGAAGGAAATGCTTAAATTCAGCTTTTACATCGCTGCACGATGTAGGAAAAATTCATTAAAAAAATTTTCAAAAGATTTTTTTAAACTAATTTGTCAGCTATTGATGAGACCATCCTGTGGAAATCTATGGGCAGGAAAAAAAAATCCTCAAATTTAACACGAACATTTTTATATTAGTCATGAATCACATTTTTAAAGGGGGGCTGTCATTAAAAATATTAATATTGGGGATGAAAGATGGTATAATGTTAATGTACTACTTTTCCTTCCATTGCACCTACATCCGTGAGAGCTTCCATACCACAACACGTCATCACAAAATCTGGGAATTGCTAAAACGCGAAATTCAGACTTGTAACTTTGAGATTAAATTGTAAAATATGGAAGCTCTCACGGATGTAGGTGCAATGGAAGAAAAAGTAGTACATTATACCATCTTTCATCCCCAATATTAATATTTTTAATGACAGCCCCTCTTTAAGATGGTTGAATGAAAAATAACTTTTTGTAATACTCAATGCAGTATTGAACTCGTGGATTTGTTAAAAGTTTTGTAATCTTTATTTTCCAACTGTTGAAATTCTTGCTGCTTGGCGTTACGTAATATTTGAAACGTCAATCATCCGTGACCAAACACACCGCAGAAAGTAGGAGTGGAAAATTTGTAATACGTGATTACATTTAATGTCTCATGCAAATTAACCCTTTATTTTGAGTGAAAGCCCTGTTAACATTATGGTAGATTTTAACAACAAATTCAGGTAGAGAAGTCTTAAATTTTAGAGTATATAGAAACAAAATGGGGGATTATATTATCAAAAATGAAGGAAGTGCTTAAATTCAGCTTTTACATCGCTGCACGATGTAGGCGGCAGCTTTTGGTTAGTTAAATTTTTGTGAAAAATTTAGGTATTTATAAACTCGAGGGCTCGTCTAAAATGTCATATGATGCAATAGTCGTTGCTCAAAAAAGGACATGAAAGTACACCTGTCGATCCTATGTACGTTTCTGGCGTAATGGTTTTGTTCGGTGCGACCCTCCTTTATTTATATCAATTAATGAATGGTGAATTCTTTATTCCATTTTTATCATTAATACAAATGACAAAGTACATAGTTATTTATGTTTGGGCAATTGAGAACACTGATATTTTGAGTAAGAACGTATTGAGGAAAGTTTTGACAATTAGTCGAAATTATACTCGTGAAATCCGCATGTAAGAAATCCTTGCCAATGGTTATGTTTAGTGCACCGCGTTCGTCTAATGTACGAAACCCACATGTATTATTAACGTAAATCTAGAAAAAGAAAATTTAAAAAATGCGACATAAAGACGAACGATAAAAATAAGAATTACGCTCATATTCTTGAAATCAACAATCTTCAGATTGCAATCGTAATAACCTCCCTTACTAAAATCAGTAAAATATTACAAGTGTTATGAACAAATCGATTAAGAAAAAAAATTAATTTAGTAATTTGAAATACTTTGACTGCCACGGGTCGATCGCTTCATCAAGTGTTGCTGCCAACCAAACCAGCTTCTCAAGACGCTCAATACTCGCTATAATATCTAATAGGTAATGCAATTAACTATAATGATAAATAACCATTTTAAGAATCTTACCTGTTTTCTTAACTATAAGGTCATTTTCAACGAGACCTTCTATAACTGGAAGAAAGACATTGTTTTTAAGATATATATCTTCGCGTGTTGCGTCTGAAGAACAAGGAAAGGTAAGATTTCAAAATTATCAGTATATTTTCAAAAATACCGTGATAGAGATTGTAAAGCGATAAACTATTCTGGCTGATGTTTGAATAAGCAACTCTGGAATAGTTGCAATCATTAGTAATCGCTTCTGATATTAATGAGGGGAAACTTACTCAGTGAAAACGTCAGGATTGACACCAGCTAACAGACCCCATGCAGACGGATCTAAAACATAAAATGTTTTGTTAAACATTTGTATTAGTTCCATTTAGTTGATTAACGTACAATGTTGATAACCGTTTATCAGGCCACTAGCGCTGACATAAACTTTCACAGGATGGTTTGCAATCTTAGCTAAGACACCTCGAACAATGTGGTTACCTAAAATTATTTCTTCTTTGACAACTATTTTACTTGCAATATGACAACTCAGACAAACCCATTGAACCGGCGACTATGTGTACGCAGTCTGAAGAATCGAAAATTTGTTGCATTATTGGCAAATACATGTCCACTTGCTTCCATAAGGGTAGCAGACTGGTTTGCATTCCACCTGGTTGGACATGTGTTGCGTTTGTTCCTGGATGTTTCTGTAGGAAAAGGTTGTTAATAGTATTTTTTTAAATTAATACTAATACTTGCCGCTGCGATATATTGACAAGTATATATAAGAGAATTGTCTAAAAATCCAGATACGCAAATAACAGGACAGTAAGCTCTTGCATAGACACAACAATACAATAGCAAGAGGAGGTTATGTGCTTGTAACATCTTTGCAACAGAAAATGCAACATCTGCCTTTACAATAGCGCAATTGCAGCTTTTATAACACCACAGCAATTTATTTTAATTTTTTTTTTTAAATTAAAAAAATTTTCAAAAGATTTTTTTTCCCTAATGTCAGCTATTGATGAGACCATCCTGTGGAAATCTATGGGCAGGAAAAAAAAAATCCTCAAATTTAACACGAACATTTTTATGTTAGTCACGAATCCCATTTTTAAGATGGTTGAATAAAAAATAACTTTTGTAATACAGTAGTGAAATAGTTCAGTACACTCCTGGATTTGTTAAGAGTTTTGTAATTTATTAGTTTTTTTCCAACTGTTGAAATTCCTGCTGCGTGCCGTTACGTAATATTTGACACGTCAATACAAACGCACTGCAGGAAAATAGCAGTGGAAAATTTATAATACCGTACGTGATTACATTTAATGTCTCATGCATATTAACCCTTTATTTTGAGTACGAAAGCCCTGTTAACTTTATGAAAGATTTCATAACGTTTTCAGTTAAGGTACAACTAAGCGTACATCGAAAGAAAATGCTATATTATCAAAAATGAAGGAAGTGCTTAAATTCAGCTTTTATAACGCTGTAAAGGGTATAGGCTTCAATTTTCTTTAGTGCATTTTGGAATGGAAAAAAAAAATGAATATTTACCGCTGCGATATATTGACAAGTATATTTAAGAGAATCGTCTGCAAATCCAGATATGCAGATAATAGGACAGTAAGCTCCTGAATAGGTACAGCAGCATAAAAGCAGTAGAATATCGTAGGCTAGTACCATCATTGCAAAGGAAACTGCAGGAAGCGTTGGAATCAGCTTTTATATTGCTGCAAGATGTAGGCGGCAGCTTTTTGGTGGTTAAATTTTTGTGAATGGGGTTTTTTTTTTTTATCAACTCGAAGGCTGTTTGTCGTTGCTCAAAAAAGACATTAAAGTACAACACCTGTCGATTCTATTCACGTTTCTGGCGTAATGGTTTTAAGATGTTTGGTGCGACCCTCCTTTTTAAAGTGGAGTTCTCGAAAAGTGTCTATAGTGAAATTAAATATTTTCATCTAAAATTGCGATTATTAAAGTGTAACTATTATTGAACAAGAGCAATAGAAGACATTGTTAGCACGAGCTCGGCACCCTCCCTCATTCGATTTCTACATTCTCAGCTCATCAACATCATCTAGGAGGACACTTGGAAGGGCAAGGACACTTAGAAGGGCAAGGACATTTTGGAGGGGGCAAGGGCAAGGTGGAGGACAACATTTAGGCTTCTGTCTTGAGTTAGGGTAAAATTCGTTTATCACTCCAGCTGTTCGTTTCCCATAGCCATGTTTTGCGGTGTATTCGAACAACTGTTACCAGAAGGCGCTTACATAAGCAAAAGAAGACATTGTTAGCACGAGCTCGGCACCCACCCTCATTCGATTTCTACATTCTCAGCTCATCATTTTGTTTTCAGTTTCGGACATTTAGGAGGACACTTGGAAGGGCAAGGACTTTTTGGAGGGGGGCAAGGGCGAGGACAAGGTGGAATGCAAGGCTTTGGAGGTGGACAACAAGGCTTTGGAGGATACGGTAAAGGACACGGTAAAGATGGGCATTTTGGTTTGGGGCAAGGACGAGGACAGCATTTAGGCTTCTCTCTTGAGTTAGGGTAAAATTCGTTTCATCACTCCAGCTGTTCGTTTCCCATAGCCATATTTTGCGGTGTATTCGAACAACTGTTACCAGAAGGCACTTACATAAGCAAAAAAAGACATTGTTAGCACGAGCTCGGCACCCGCCCTCATTCGATTTCTACATTCTCAGCTCATCAACATCATCTAGAAATCCCTCCCAAATTAACCCTACAAAATTTTCTAAGCCTAATTCGAATCTTTCAAGGACAAGGTGGAGGACAACATTTAGGCTTCTCCGTGGCATAGGTAGTTGTATGGTAGGATTCTGTAAATAAAAATGAGATTGGGGCAAAAAGAAGTTAACTCTCCAATGCCGCGAACCGCCCATTGATTTCAACATTGGAAGTAAAGACGTTCGAGTACATGACAATGTAATTATATCCTTTGACCGAAGAAACAGAGTTCCACGCTGGGTTTGTGAACGTTTCACAGCCAATCACCATGGCATTGGGATTGGGATTGGGGCAAAAAGAAGTTAAGAGAGTTAACTTCTTTTTGCCCCAATCCCATTTTTATTTACAGAATTTACAGAAAGGGGGGGGGGCGTAATTTCAAAGTTTGCCTAGGGCGTAAATATACCTCGTTACGGCACTGGTGATTGGCTTTGAAACGTTCACAAACCCAGCGTGGAACTCTGTTTCTTCGGTCAAAGGATATAATTACATTGCCATGTACTCGAACGTCTTTACTTCCAATGTTGTAATTGAAATCAATGGGCGGTTCGCGGCATTGGAGAGTTAACTTCTTTTTGCCCCAATCCCATTTTTATTTACAGAATCCTACCATACAACTACCTATGGCACGGAGAAGCCTAAATGTTGTCCTCCACCCTTGTCCTTGAAAGATTCGAATTAGGCTTAGAAAATTTTGTAGGGTTAATTTGGGAGGGATTTCTAGATGTTGATGAGCTGAGAATGTAGAAATCGAATGAGGGCGGGTGCCGAGCTCGTGCTAACAATGTCTTTTTTTGCTTATGTAAGTGCCTTCTGGTAACAATTGTTCGAATACACCGCAAAATATGGCTATGGGAAACGAACAGCTGGAGTGATGAAACTAATTTTACCCTAACTCAAGAGAGAAGCCTAAATGTTGTCCTCCACCTTGTCCTTGCCCCAAACCAAAATGCCCACCTCCGTGTCCTTTACCGTGTCCTCCAAAGCCTTGTTGTCCACCTCCAAAGCCTTGCATTCCACCTTGTCCTCGCCCTTGCCCCCCCTCCAAAATGTCCTTGCCCTTCCAAGTGTCCCCCTAAATGTCCGAAACTGAAAACAAAATGATGAGCTGAGAATGTAGAAATCGAATGAGGGTGGGTGCCGAGCTCGTGCTAACAATGTCTTTTTTTGCTTATGTAAGTGCCTTCTGGTAACAGTTGTTCGAATACACCGCAAAATATGGCTATGGGAAACGAACAGCTGGAGTGATAAAACGAATTTTCCCCTAACTCAAGAGAGAAGCGTAAATGTTGTCCTCCACCTTGTCCTAGCCCCAAACCAAAATGCCCACCTCCGTGTCCTTTACCGTGTCCTCTAAAGCCTTGTTGTCCACCTTCAAAGCCTTGCATTCCACCTTTCAGACCTTCTCCACCACCTTGTCCTCCACCTTGCCCTTGCCCCCCTCCAAAATGTCCTTGCCCTTCCAAGTGTCCTCCTAAATGTCCGAAACTGAAAACAAAATGTCCGAAGCCACCAAAATCAAGAAAGTGTCCTCCGCCGTGTAAGCCAAAGCCTAAGTGTCCTCCACCTTGTCCACCGTGTCCTCCTATGAGACCGAAGCCTTGTTGTCCGCCTAAGCCATGCTGCTCGTTAATTGATGCCAACGTGATCAAATGATTGACCTTGAGGTACAACTGGTCAAACTGTACTAAACTATAAACAATATAATTCCTTTAAATTATTTTTTTTTTTAAATCGAATTTTTAAGGATTGTCGGTGGGGAAAATTTTCTTTTAAAACTCATCAAGGGTGCAGAATGTATGGGGGGGGGGGGGGATAAGGCAGAATACAAAACTGCATGCGAAACATAAATTTTATTACTATTTAACAGTCATTTACAAATTAAATGATTCATTGACATTCATAGGTATAACTTTACAAAAAATACCAACTTTAAAAATATAAACTTCATTATTGGTCCCTCTTATATTTTGGTCCAGTTGGTTTTTTTTATTAGAAAATTGGTCCCATCACAAAAGTGTTTTAGCTTTCTTTATAATAATAATATAGTACAGTAAAATAAAAAAATAAAAGTTAAAACTGAAATTTTTTATTTTTATCAAATATAATATTTTAATAAAATAAACATAGTGACTTTTATCAGCTTAGATTTTAAGTAATTGGTTAGAGCTTAAGTAACTATTTTTTTGGTCCCTATCAGTCAAAACAGGTGAAAAATATTACAATGCTCGTATAATATCGTTTAGCACAAACTTGTAAGGTATGACAAGTTGACGTAGTGACCTAACACTCAGTAGCCAATACAAAACCTGCCTAGCTAAGGAACTCTAGTTAATAACTGAATACCTGGCACTTGAAAAACTCTCAGTTAGTAAAATACAAAGTAAAAGTTCACAAAAAATTGTAATAGAAAATATAAAAGTCTCTTCTTTAAAAAATAAAATAAAATACAGTCTATAAACTTAATCTCATTTCATTGCATAAATAAAATGAACAACCAAGTTAATGCTGAAGGTTTGAAACAATTGTGTTTGCTATAATGCCAAATATACGAATATTCAACTTTACGAAATTTTAACAACACAAACACAACAGCATTATAATCAGGAATTTTCAATCACCAGTAATTGAAATATCGTGTTCTTTTGAGGTCCGTTTAGTTTCTAATAAGCGTTAGAAATTCTTCTCGAGTTTTGGGGTCTTCGCGGAAAACTCCCAACATGCAACTAGTTGTAGTTTTGCTCGAAGTTTTCTGAACACCTCTCATCACCATACACATATGTCTAAAAAAATTAAATTCAATAGTTAAGTTACTACAATTCAAGTTATACGCAAGTAATATTCAAGTTCTTACGTGGCTTCAATTACAACCCCTACGCCTGCAGGTTGGATAGCCTGAGTCAACGCTACAGCTACTTGTTTAGTGAGTCGTTCTTGAACTGTAATGTAAAAAAAAATTTAAGAAAATGCTAAAAATTGAGAAGGTTAATTTTTATTACCTTGGAGTCGTCTGCTGAAAACTTCCACTATTCTGAAATTGAAGTAAACAAATTCATGAGAAACAGTTAAATTGACAAGATTTAGTATTTACCTTGCTAATTTGCTTAGACCTAGCACTCTTTTATTCGGCAAATACCCAATGGAGACCTATTACAAAATAAATGATAGTTTCAAAACATTTACTTGTCATTGAAATTTTGAATTAAGTAATAATGATTACAGTAATTTGCTACATTTCGTTTGAATTTGTCGTAAATTATCAGGATAGATAATCAAATATGATTAATTTTTCTGATGAAACACGTCAAGTTTCAAATGCAATTTGAAATTACAATTTTGAGGCTTCATATTTTTATATGAAGTGTATATAAGTTATATATAGAGCTTACCTTTCCGATGAAAGGCACCAGATGATGCTCGCATAGAGAAAACATTTCGATATCTTTGACAATCACCATTTCATCGTGATCTTCATCAAATATTGCATCATTTACGAGATCTAATGACAAAAAAAAACAGAAATTTAATACATACTGTATACATAATTATTAAATTTTATACTCCAATAAATAATACCTTACAAAACGTTGGACTTAAAGATACTTTTAAGCTTATAGACTTTTTTTGTAGTGCAAGAAATTAATTGGATAACTCAAATTAGATTTTTCATGTTCGAATAATAATTCGATCGGAGCCACTCTAGAGAGTAATTTTGACAATCTATCACTTCTTTACTTAAAACGCCACTACATTTTACCACTTACGTCATTTCTTTACTCTCCCATCAATAAATTGCGTCATTCACCCATTTTCTTCCCCTTCCAATTTCCTTTCATTAATTCACTTTAATCCCAAACTAACATATATTTCCTTCTCTCTTTTTTGTCCATTAGCTACACCTAGAAGCTGTTGGCGGTGCAGGTTACAACAAATGCTCTTGACAGCTGAGATGAAAGGAAGCTATCGTCATGGTAACATTGCTCGAAGGGTTATGGGTAAATTTTTTCACCTTTGACTGATTCCCCTAATCCCCCGTTCTTTTAACCTCCTGCGTGCAGCACAGTATCTCACTCGATCAATAAGCCGTCATCGCTGCGAGTTAAGAAAATAATTATCGGAAATTAAAGCGTGTGGTCTATTACGTGCTCGTTGTGGGATTGTAGAAACGTCAACTGATAATGGAATCGATCGAGTCAAGCATCAGTGGTTAGTTACAAGTGAAGGATTCTAGAGGGGCCGCACATCCATCAGTGACACTGATATATAGCCTGGTTGAAATTTTATTGAAACGACTTCTCTCAAATTACATACCAAGTCATTTTAGCGTATCGAATGAAGTGACGATATAGATGTTGAGTATGTAAATTGTCCGTTGTTTAATGTTTTAATCGATGTAAAATGACAAGCGAAGTCTGCTCCTTTATTCATTGACTTTCCAATGCGAGTTTTAAAAATGTTGCTTTATCATTCACTTCTTTATCATAGTTAAATCTGTTTGGATGAACAGTTCAAAAGTCTTTTTTACTCTGATTACTTCACTCTTATGAACCAAGCTGAGGGATTCTTAAAGAACACTGATAATTACGTAGGTAATAAAATTTGCTGTTGGGTGTCACTTCCGTGTCTAAACAATACGGAAAATCCCGTTTCCGCTTTACTTTTTTAATTCATTTTTAAAACTATATCTGATACTAACAAAGTTAAATGAGATACGAATTTATACAGAGTAAACAATTCCGCCTCTTTTGTTCATTGAATGTTATTGAAGGACAAAATCAAGTTTAAGGGGTAGTTAAGTAGGGCAAGCGGTCAATCAACTTAACAGCTGATTCATGATTGAAAATAATTGCATCAGGTTTTAGTTTAACAAATTATAAAATAAATTATGAATAAAATATTTTTTTTACCTTCTACTTTTTCTTCATAGCCTTTTGTGAAATATAACATAGCTTTAGCTGCCCTTTCTGGAGTCCGAAGCAATCCTTGCCGATGCGGATCTTCTCCCATGTTTCTCAATAGTAATTTATAAGCACTTGCCATTTCGGGTAGAAGATCTTCTCGGTAACCTAATGGTGAAGATGAACGAAATCGGCTACGATCGGGTAATTTGTCTTGCAGCTCAGGTGTCAGATTATTGGGTGATAATTTTGATTTGTCGCAAAAGTCCATTTTATAGTAATTATTATCGTGGCCGTTGACGTGAAGACCGATTAAAGAGTCGGTAAGTTTTTGAGAATTTTGTGTAAGTTTCAGATCCATGGCCATAGATTTTTCCTGGGTTATCGTGTTGAGTTGTGTTGCTTACTGATGAGATTGGGAGCTGCAGCTTGATACAGTTGCCGAGTTTTGTTTCTTTCCGCCCACAGATGGCGAGCGTCATCAGGTTCCGCCGGACTCGCGTCAGCAGGGAATTTCGAATCTTGAGATAAGGAAACTAATTACGTTTCATTTCAGGTATTGTTACTGTAATTCCAGGATTTGATGCCGTGTTTTTTTATTACCTGTTTTGCGACAGACGTACGGGTTTTTTTTCTCTCTCCATTTTTTTGAATGGCACGCAATGTTTATTTTGACGGGGGAAAAATGTAATGTTGGGTACATTTGTGGGAACATAAAAATTATTCAGTGAGGCTTAAGTTTTCAAATATTATAGCTGTGGCTATACATAAGCTACAACTTAATTTTTTACTGCTACCGTATAGAGATTTGCAGAGAAGTCAAACCAGAGGGGACATGGAATAAACTTTTTTTTTTTTGTCTAAATAAATCTTCTTAAATTAATTGTTGAAAAATTTAGTTACGTAAGCGAAATAATGCGATAAAATACTGTTATCGTAAATCTATTAATAATACAAGATACAAACAATTTTTAAAGTGTCTGATGGAAAAAATTATAACTCCACTTACTAATATTCTATCTGATCTCATTAAAAAAAAAAATTAAAAAGATTTAAAAATCGATAAATCATACAATTTTAATGGTTCCATTATATTCCTGTCTGGCTCGAAAAAGCTACCGTAGTTTTAACATGTGATAGTTCAGCAACTCGTGTGGCTCCTTAATTGTTGGCATTAATCCAGAGATCAAGGCCATGACCGCGGCTTCTTTACGGTGGAATCTTATCAATAAACTGTGAAATGGTAATATTGCATTCATGCTTCTCGTGAACATCAGAGAACATGTCGTCCTCAAGTATTGTGTGCCTTGGCAGTATTATGTGTGATTTGATGAGGTATCTGTATGCACTTAATTTCTTTTAAACGCGTTTAATATTTACACTTTGCACAATTTGCAGCTATGTGCCACGTATGCCCAAAGCTGGAGAATCATTAATGGGTTGCAGAATTGTGCCTGGAAATGGAGGCAAAGGAGCGAATCCAGCCGTAGCAGCCGCTCGTTTAGGAGCAAGTGTTACCTTAATAGGAAAAGTATTTAGTTTGTAATGATATTAAAAGATTTTATTGCGTTATTTAATATATCAATACGATACAGATAGGAAGCGATCAAATGGCAAGCGGTATTCTAGATAACTGTAGACAGAATCACATTAAAACTGGTATCGCAGTAAATAATGTTTTGTTAAAACTCGTATTAATTTTTCTGTTTGCAGATTACGTTTACAAGACATCAGATGCAACTACTGGCGCTGCTATTATTATAGTGGAACAAAATGGTATAATATAAACAGCTTGTTTCTTCCTAAAATCAGCTTTTTTTAATCCAAGGTGAGAACCGAATTATTGTTGCTGCTGGTGCTAATTTACTTTTAACACCTGATGAAGTAGTAAAGGCAGAGAATGAGATTCGAAACTGTAGAGTGTTTGCATGTAATTTTGAGACAAATCTGGATGCAAGTAAAGCTGGTTTAAAAATTGCGAATGAGAGTGGAGGTGCTGAAAGGTTAATTAATAAATTAATAAATGTTAACAAGAGTTTCTTTTGCATTTTTAGTAACATCTATTGTTAATGCTGCTCCAGCTGTACACAACCCCGACCCGGAATTTTATACATTATCAACTATTTTTTGCGTAAATGAGACTGAGGTATGAAATTTTATGCTAATCAGTGTTAAAATCCCTTTTTAAATCAGAGTTGATAATTGCAGGCTGAAATTACAACGGGCATGTCAGATAAGGACTCAACATATGAAGAAATGGCAGCAGAATTATTAAAGCGGGGATGTGAAAATGTTATAATTACAATGGGATCCAAAGGCGTGCTTTTGGCGTCCCAAACCAATCCTACTGGTGAATTAATTCAGTCTCCAAAAGTTAAAGCCATTGATACTACAGTTAGTATACTTTTAAAGCAGTTCAATTCATTTCTCACTAATTAATTCTTTTCTGACTTAAAGGGAGCAGGGGACGCATTTGTAGGTTCTTTAGCATATTATTTAGCAGAACATCCCAAATTGTCTTTGCCTGAAAAAGTTCGTCGAGCGTGTGTGTATGCTTCATATTCTGTTCAAAAACCAGGAACTCAAAGTAGTTTTCCAAAGAGAAGCGAATTGCCTGCAAATTTATTTGGCTGACACTCCAGTTGAACATAAACGATTTTGAGAAATTACTATCTTATACATTATGTACTCGTGTAATTATTGTTTAATTGAATAAATTTTCTTGAATTCCTTGTAGACACTTTTTTGGCGGACTGAAATTAAAATAATGTGTAAATTTTAAAGTAATTATTGCATTCTAATATCTTACTGTATGGGTCATATCCAACAAACTCTAATTTATCTGCTAGCCTTTCACGCTTTGCAACTTTTATGTGACCCGTTACCATACTACGCAATGCAACTAAGACAAATCTAAAATAAATAGATTAGTAAATTCACATGAGAAATTGTTACGAGTTAGTTACTTTGTTTTTGATTTTCCCATTTTTGCAGCGACAAAACTGGAAGTCACCAAGTAGGGGCGCCACTAGTCTCGATTATACGGAAGATCAAAAGGATCTACCTCAATCTCAAGTCTTCCGATTTCACAAGTAGGCCTAGTAGTAGTAAGGAGTAAGGACGTTCTAGGTTAATCCTATCCTTAAATACCTTGTTCACGCTGTACCTGTCGATCACGATTCGTGGAAACAGATCTCGATCGGAACAGAACGCAATTCGTGAAACGTGTTTCACGGGATCCAGAACTCGATTCGAACGAAAGCAGTTCACAAAGAGTTCTACATACTGTTGTTTTATCATAAAGTCAAAATTATACATCTTCATCGCGTTTGCCGATTTCCGCTTTTGTCGATGCCTATCGATAGAAGGATAATGATAACTCTTATTATTGGAAGCGTTCACAATTTATATCGGCTAAATGGACCTTCGACAGTTCACTTACGTAAGTTTTGGTTTATTTATTCATTGACATGTTCTTGTTCGAATTTTAAGAGCATGTCTCATAAGGTGTACGGGTCATACTTTGGTACATATCCTTCTTTGCCGAAAAATGAGCATAGAAAATATATTGAAATAGTTACATTCTTTTAGTATGAACCATAAATCGGTATTTTTGAGAACTTTTACAGAATTTATAAGAAAGTAATTTACTTAAAAATCCTATAGTGATTGAATAAACAATTATCAGTTTTTCTAAATTTCGAAGTTGTTTGCTTAATTGACAATTTCAACCTTTTCTGTGAATTTCTCTTGAGCTTTTAAAAATTAATATTTCATTATTGTCACAAGATGGCGCTTCCATCGCACTATTGATATTTATTATCAAAAATATTTTTCAAACATGCTAAACATTTAATACTAAACACAATAAAAAGTTTTAGTGCACACAACAGTAAAAAAAAAAGTTGTAAATAAGTATTCAACAATTTACATTTATTAAGCTTATAAGATGTAAGATAAATCGTTACGTTCACTGCTTTTTCATGTATTCAGGTGATAGTGAGACGGATGGTTGTTTTACTCCTCTCCTCACCTGAAGGGGAGCGAGGAATCTTTGACGGAGAGGAACCGTATAGAGAAATAAACGGAAAGCAAAGCAGTTGTTTCTGCATTTGTCACATGTAAACAATTTTTCTCCAGTATGTGTTTGTATTTTGTAACTGCATATGTTACATGAAAACAATTTTTCTCCAGTATGTGTTTGATGTTTGTATTGTGTAACTGCATATGTTACATGAAAACAATTTTTCTCCAGTATGTGTCGTAATATGAGTTTTTTACGCTTTCCGTTAATTTCTCCATGCGTTTTTCTGCGTCAAAGATTCTTTTTGTTTTCGGAAAATTAGAGTCTTTAGTTTCAGTTTCTTTTCTGCATTCGTTGTCGGTGTCGTCTTATGGAAGATATTAATGCAGCAAACGTGACAAGGTGTACAGAAATTGGCTAGGTCGAAAAATGAATTCATACAATTAGTAAGATTTACACCATACAAATGGGTCATACTTTGGTGGTATATATATTTATTTCTCACTCTAAAAGGAGTTATACTCCTTTATTTTTTGTTTGTATTTGTAAATAATATCAATAACAGTGATACTATACGGTAGCTTTTTTTAAAATATAAATCATGATGGATTATAATGTTTATATTTGAAACAGGCTAAACATCATGTTTATCAATGCCACTTTCTTCTTCTATTTCGTGTAATTTGATTGTTGTTTTTTGTTCTTGCTTCATCTTCAAATGAATCCAACTATTTATTAATTGCAATAAATAAATTACCGGTAATTTAGGAGACTAAATTTTAACTCGTTGTTGCTTACCAAAAAAGCATTAAGGGGATAACCAATAGACACGCCGAAAAGACGAAAACAACTCCCAGAAAAAACTGGAAGCTAGCTTTATATAATTGCGTATACACGACTACGCTTATGATAGGAACGATAGCTTCCACGGAAGACGTCAGTGCAAACAACTTTCCTAAATTCAGAATTCAGTATTTTAATTTTTATTTTTAATTTTAATTTTCAAAAAAAAAAAAATACTCACCCACATCCCCCTTCTCCACTAATTTAGTCATAAATGAACGAATTGTTGGAATAGTAAAAAATTGAAAAAAAGAAATTAAAGCACCTGAGAAACTAATATCAGCTGACAAAAAAAAGTATAGTTTTTTCCCTAATTACCTAAATACATCATCCACCCCACAAAGCTTACACCTATCGTAACCTCGTTTAGGATTGTACCAACTAGTCCAATTACTTCCAACACTGTATCGGGCAATTTATATTTTGCAAAAACGAATTTACTCAATAATCCAGAACCTACGATGACTACATAAGTAGAATACGCTTGGTAAATACTTAAGTCCGACGAAGTCCAACCAAACTTCGCTTGCACAAATAATAACATTACGCTAGCTTCACCTAATTAAACAAATAAGTATTTACATTTACTCTTTACAACTTTTTGAAACTACCAACCTGATGTCAATAAAATTGCAAACAAACATGTCAGCAACAAACAAATATATTTTCTATTATTACCGTTTTGTTTTTTAAAGCATACTCTTAGACTGTCAATCACATTTTTTACATTGAACATATCGTTAAACATACAGCCCTTCCGAGGTATTGAAGCTTGAATTGTTTCTGGTAACACAAAAGTAGAATACAGAAATGTCAAAGATAAGATAGCCAAAGCCGTTCCATACACAGAGACATAACCCCAATGTTTTTGAATCAACGAACTCAGTATTAACCCAATAGGCAGAGGAATACCGGAGACAGCTTCAAGCAGTGCAATTCTACGGGTTCTATCATTACACGTTGTGATGTCACTGACATAGCTAAAATACCCTAGAATTAACGATACCGTTCCACCACTTAAACCAAAAAATGCTGAACCAATCAACATATACTCAGGGAATGTAGTAATGTAATAAGAAAGCAATAAGTTACATAAAGTACAACACATCAAACCGAATATAGGAAGAACTATAGTGAGTTTTCTGCCATGTTTATCACTCCATGGTCCAAGAAAAAGTGAATACGAAACGGCCGGAATTGTTTGAAGCAAGTTATAGTACATACTTAAATCTGCTGATCTTGCTTGTATTAATTCGTACGCTACAGGGTTATTTGTATAATTTTGACATTCAGCATCAGTGTAATTGTAAGTTACGCGACATACTTTCTGTATCATGAGGCTAGCATCAGTTGTCATTATAAATGAGTAGCCTAACATACATAGGAATACCGAGAGTTCAATAGTTACGTATTTGTTGACGATTGATCTGGGTTCAATATTTTCTTTAGTTTTTGAGTCTCTACTATTTTCGGTTTGAGAGCTGTCAGGGAGAAATGTGTGTTTGGGTTCACTGCTCAGCGGGGAAGATTGAAGTTTCGTGTTAATAACGTTTTCCTCATGTGATTCATTGGTTGAATTTTTTTTAAATTGGTCATCAATAAGACTAAGTTCTGGATTTGGAAATGGCAAGTTATTGCTCAATGGTTTGTCTATTATGTCGTAATCTGAAAGGTTGAAAAATTAATTTTAAAACCACATATCATTTGTAATGTCAAAAATTATTAGATAGTACATAACCAAAACTAGTGACAAGTGAAAGCAAAATTATATGTGGGATTAACACGTCATAATTCGTACAACAAGCTATATTGAACTACATCCACCAGTTAGTATAACAGAAGTAAATTTACTTCTTGTATATAATTACTACACTGAGCGGTTAACCAAAGCACGTTACCTGATGGCAATGACATCCTTACTTCTCAAAACAGGAAAAATACTACACAATGGTCAAATAATTTAAACTCGTCACTTTTTTTCGTTAAAATTATGATTGAATGATGATAGGACGATTTGCAAGAATAATTTCTTATTTCTACCTGTAATGAGTCACTTCTGTACTGTTTCATCTAAGTGGAAAAGACGGGTGTCAATAAAAATACTTTCGTTTCAGTTAGTGGATGAAAATTAAATGTGGGATAAGGAAATCACGTATAAGGAAGTGCTAACATAAGAGTTGCTAAATACAGTACGACGTAGCAAGATGTTGATACTTATTAAAAAATATATTTTCCTATGTAATTCGAAAGACGCACTGCATATCACATTAGCTAGTAGTGATGGTTATCTAAATTTGATCCTAGAAGAGTGAACGAGCACTTGAAAGATATTTTCAATTTTAATTGCGTTCCACTTAATTAAAAGTAAGGGTTGTTACACTCCATGCTATTTTATTTTGTATTATGTTATATATCATCGTTAGTTTTTCATAGGCAGAGTTTTTGTTAAC
Source organism: Pachymerium ferrugineum (assembly GCA_034686365.1). Taxonomy (NCBI): domain Eukaryota; kingdom Metazoa; phylum Arthropoda; class Chilopoda; order Geophilomorpha; family Geophilidae; genus Pachymerium; species Pachymerium ferrugineum. The sequence goes on along the minus strand of JAQGAS010000899.1, from coordinate 12,070 downwards.
ACAACGAGTTTAATTCTTTGAATATTACAATTCAATTCAGATCAATACAGAAACTTCAACTTTAATAAACAACGTATCGCGTAATAAATACTTTTTTTCTGCTAACTGGTCAAGTGGAAAAAATAACGGACACCCATTAGACTGCCCGTATTTTGCACCAATATCAGGTCTACTAAAATTCGCCTGAACAGACTTTTCGCGGTGGAGTTTTTCATCCGCTTGATTGAATAACGTAATAGTAGCTTGGTATTCAACTGGCCACGACAAAATTTGATCTCTGGATGAGCTCATAATAACCAGATTTATACCTAAAAAATCTCCTAACCGTGTATCATTACCATTAAGATACACGCTAAGGCACATTTTGTAACCAAATTCGTGGGTATAAAACGGTTCACTGAACTTAGCTATTATTAAACCAGATTCCACATCTTCGCGAAACTTGGCATAGTTCTTCAATTTCCAGACGAAATTCCCATTGTAATACCGTTTTTTCGGTTTAGTTTTTACAGGTTGCACCAAGTTTTTCAATGTTTCACCTTGTTCATACTGAGTTTGTTTGATTACGTCTGAAGATTTTAAAAAAAAATTAGCGAAAAGTCAAATTAAATTTATTTTAACTTATACTTTTAGATGACTGCAAATCTAAATCTATATTGTTAACCAAGATTTGAATCTCCTCCAGTTGCTCGGCTATTAACGTCGATTCACCATTTATAGTTTCTTGATCATCTTCGAGTTCGTTAAGTGTCTTTGAATTTTTCTGGAAAAAATATACAAACGTTGGTATTCAATCAATGTCTAAAATGTTTTCTTTACCTTTGCAGCAAATAACTGCTTGCTTATTTTATTTGTGCTTCTTTTTATTAAGTCCATCGTTTCAGCGCTATTATCCAAAGCATTTTTTAGCAGTTGGTTTTCATTTCTTAATTCCTGCAAATAGTGAATTTAAAATGTATAAACATATAAAACAACTGCTCATGAATAGCTACCTCAACATCTGCATTCATTTTCGCAATAGCACACTCCACCATTAATTTATTTCTTAAATTTGCATTTAACATAATATTTAAATGTGCGTTAACATTCTCCTCATGTTGCTGCATAACTGTTTCATGACCTTGGAAATTACACCCTAATTCCAAAAATCTACACTGCATCGTAACATTCTTGCTACGACACTGTTCTAAGTGCTTCTCCATCTAAAAAAGGAACATGTTAATAAATTCAGTCCTCAAAAAAAAAAAATAAAATCACACTTCAATTCTGGTGAATATAGCACCACAATTATTTGGACATATAGATTGAAATTGATCACAAATATCGGTATGATCCTGCAAATTTAGAAAACGTTTTGATCATGTAAAGCAAAAGATTTTTTTTTTACCTTAAGTTTATTAAAAACAACAGGCGTTCGACAAAATGAACAAATGACGTATCGATGATCACATTCATGTTGTAAATGTGTTGGCAAATCACTGGGCATCAGTGAACGTTGACATCCTTGCGGACACATTACATACCCAGTACCGCAAGTTTGTAAATGAATCTGCAGTAGGAGGATTAAATTAGGAATTTATTAATGGCTAACATATTTTCGTTTTACTTTAAGATGGAATAATTTCCCAACAAATGAACAGCCTGCATTCCTGTTCGGGCAAGTCACTGACAAGTTCATTATTTTTAATTTGAAATCATTTTCCGTGGTAAGCTAAAATAACAAGTAACATTACAAAAATTGATTCTTTAATTATCAATAAAATCCTACCAAATCTAGTGAAATTTTTAGGTGATCAACAGGACATACTATTTCCCCTTCCTCATCAACAATGTATCGAACGCATTCATCACAAAACAAGTGACCACAGGGCCCAAATTTTGATTCAATCGAAACGGTATGGCAGCAGCAACATTTGAACTCACTCGCATTTCCAGAAATAACTTCGACTTGTTTCAATACCGAGTCAATACTCATCATATTTACAACTCGTCAGAAAAGAATAAATCGAGAGTTTACTCTGATCTCGTGAACACGTGACTATTCGGCCAACAGGTGGCAGCCACGGTTGCCTAGCAGCAGAAAATATGAAAACGAGGTCGACGCCATTTAGAATAGTCGTGTTGCATCCAGTTTCCGCAAAACGAAGGTTTAATATTCATATCATGCCTTCATTCTGTGCCTTTATTCCACTAAATTGTGACGATGAGTATTAATCAGCATAATTTGTCAATTTTGTAAGTTTATTATTTACAATTTATAAAAAGACGTAGCCACGTTGTTACTCATATCTAAACTTTTTTCCTCATCGTTTTAATTAAAAACTTTCTATTATGTAATTTGCTATAAATATTGATTGTATTTATATTAATTATTTAGTGCTTTATTTTTCCTCAGGATGTCAAATCGACCTTTCGTTTTAAAGGATGGACAGTCAAGATCAGGATGAGCAAAATCAGTATGTGGCTCAGTTGAAAGAAGTATTTAATAGTTGTGATCCTAGCGGGTCAGGGAACCTGGACAGATCAGGGATTACTCGATTATGTCAAAGGTTACAGCTCGAAGATCAAGCTACAATTCTCATTAACGGTCTCTGGAAGAATAATACCCGCGGAACGGTAATTTTATACACAAGTAGTTAAATTAAAATCTAATTTGTAATGAAATTTTTCAGGTTAATTTTGACGAATTTAAAGATTGTTTTATTGCACTTTTGACGCAATCCAATTACATCGATGATGCCGAAACGGTCGATTTTAGTTTGCGCATGACATCACCAGGTATAATATTACTTTTATTTCCTATTTTCAAATATTATTTGTTTATTTAATTTTTAGAGAGAGAAGTTTCTCCTAAATACGTTTGGGGAAATAAAAAATATGGAAGACGCTCCCGTCCAGAATCTGACGATCTTGAAGATGCGGAAAATGATGTCGTATCAGACTACTCTGATTTTGAAGTGTTCAGTACCAGTACGGATTCCATTGACCAAGGAAGTGGTGACCATTCAAAATTACCCGTACCTGTTGTCAAATGTGACGTGGAGGATGTTTTTCCTGTAAAAAACATCGTTTATTTGTTTGATTGAACTTGATTTTAATGGTCAGTTCTATTCCCAGATTCAAGTCAGCCCTTCACCAACAATTTCAAATATGCAGCCATGTTTTAAACGACGAAGACGAAGCAGTATTGATGATAAAACTATGCAAGATTTCAGTATTAATGATGTTGAAGGTAACTTTATTTTTTAATTTTTAACTTATCTTTCTGAATGAACAATTTATTTCATAGTTGAACCGAAACTAAATGAAGTTAACTTCTATTTGGCCGATTGTGATGACAATGAAAGTGAATATTTGCAATCAATTTGGAAAAAGTTGGCTGTCGGAAAAGATGGATTTTTAGTGTTGGAGGAGTTGGAAAAAGTGTGTCAACATATCGGCATGGAAAATGTGTCTCAAGAGGTATTTTATTATTTTAAAACTTTGGCAATGTAACAAACCAAAATAGAAAAGATCAAATAGGACAGGATGCATGGAGTCAAATAATCTGATAAGGTTATGTATACAATGACATCATCATTTATCATATTTGATCAAAAAAAGAACTGCGTAAAATACTGATAATTTTCAAGTCTTGTTTGACCCTGTAATTGTTTTAAAAATTAAAAGTTCGTAATGGTTTGATTCAGGTGGTGAGCCAGCTGTTTGATAAGTTGGATATGGATCAAGATGGGAAAATAAGCTTCCAAGAGTTTCGACATTTATTTGAAAACGGGGAATCCAACGCGTCTATCAATCCTTCGAGAAGCTCAGCGGTGAGCGACATTACACAAAAAGTAAATATAAACTTTAAACATCAAACAACAACTAATTAAATAGTATGTAATTAAAAAAGTTAATTATTACGTATCATCTATTTTAATCGGTTTAACACATTGATACGAACTTTGAGTAAATTACAGTTTTAATTACTATTTAATCTAGGAATGACTTGTCATTTTACTATTTTTAAATTTATCTATTTAGAGCATACCTCATGGTTGGAAACGAAACCTAAAATCAGAAGAAGAGTGTTGTGAAGTTGGAACTGAAACGACCGAATCAGAATCTACCATGTTTTCATCATTAGATCCAGACAACACAGGGTAAAAAAAAATAACTTTTTAAGATCTACTTAAAACAGGTCAGCTTCTTTGTCATTTGCTGGCATTTTACCATTTGGGTGAAAACGACGATAATAAATAAGCATGAAAAAAATACCAATGAAAAAGCTGACGATTGTCCCCACTAGTACGTGTAATCGATATTCATAAATCGAATACGTGCGAGTGACAGTCAAATACCAAATGACAATCATTGTGGAATTCTCGGCAAGAATAATTACGTAGAAAACGAAATATTTTATCCTAGTTGGAGCGTCTTTGACGTTGACGTAACACGTAACAAGCACTCCGGCCATTACAGCGCCGAAAAGTCGTTCGGTAAAACAGTTGAGATGCCCGTCATTATCCTCGCACATTCTCGTGTTTTGACACGTGATCCACATCCACATTAGTAGCCAGTGCGCTCCAACTAAAATAAACGTAGCGTTGCGAAATTCCGACGCGAAGACAGCAAGTGCAAATACTCGTGCAGATATTGTACCAAACCGCCATAAAAACTGGAATACCCTTCCGATGGGAGTGAGATTTTTTTTATGTTCAAGAGCAAACCGTTGAGCTTTATGGTAATTTGTCATAGCGGCAGAAATTGACCACATACAAGAGACAGTTGATGCCACTTGAGCCGACACTGTAATTACAAACGGTTATCAATTCTGTTGTTTTCTTTTGTTATTGGTTACCTATAAGGAGGTCATAATCCTTATCGCTGCGTACGAGTAATATGTAAATTTGTAAAATTGATTGGGGAACATCGCCTAGAAATGATTCTATTAGAGCCAGTAAACTGCAATCTCGATCTTCGTGCACGAATCTTGTGTAATAATCTGCGCATTTCTTCAGATGAGGACTGGGTTTATTGGAACAATACTTTTTGGCTTTATAACCGTATTTGATTAGATCCAAATACCTATTATAAGAATGTATTGGTATAAAATTTAGGTAAATATTTGAGTTTTACCTGGAAATTGGTCCGATGAATAGCAGGTGTGTTATAACCCGTGTTGTCCATGTGCATTTTGTACTCTTTGTGTACATTAAACTTCCTTCATGGCCAGAAAGAAGACAATCGTGATCGTCTTGCCAATGCCAAAACAAACTTATAATGCTTACAATTCCTCTAGGTACTGTTGACACGACAATTGTCAAAATAAACCAAATTATATTTCCTTCGGTCATTAAAACGTATGTAGTTAGAATATCTGTCCCAATGTTGACGACATGTCCTATTATGGCTACAATAACAAAGAACATTGTGCACGTTCCGAAGTGGTGGTGTTTAGGTTCTTTTGTCCAAGCCCCATCACAGTCTTCAGCAGCTGATTTCGATATTGTTTCCAATTCAATTATTTCTTTACTATCCATAATCTGAAAATCAACCAATGAGATTAATTTGTAAAAAAAAAATATATATGCATATATAAATTTTGTTCTTACTTATTTCTAGGTGTGTCACCCAGGAGAAGTTAATAGAATTATGGGAGTCTTTTGGATACCAAAATGGAACTCAAATAATGAAGGTAATTAGATCAATTTTAACTCCTTATCGTGCACCTGATAGATAAGTTTAAAAGGTTAGCAGTACAAACTTGTCATCAGATTGTGAAAGATAATTCATTTTTGACTTATCATGTCAAATTATAATCTAGGTTCGTTTATTGTAGTGGGATTATAATAATTTTATGTTTTGGGACATTCTTCTTACAGGATTTTGGTTTTCATTCGTCCGTTATGTCATCTCTGGATTTGTGGACATCTTTGGAGGATTGTATAGTATCATCGGACGACACTTTCTTACGCCAGTTGGCGATGACAACTGTTCAACATGAATTAAAGCACGTGAAGTAAGCAGTAACTTCACAGTTTTATGTTTCAAAATTTTAAATGTAAAATTTTTAAAGGAATGTTTTGGATCAGCTAAAAGAAGAGCGGAATAAATTGAAAACTGATATTAGTGAAGCCAATGTTCGAGCTACAATTTTAGCACAAGAAGTGGATGACCAGAATGCCAAGTTGGAAAAATCCAGCCAAAATAAAATAATGTAAGAAAACTTTTTAAGTTCAATACCAGGTTTAAGCTTTCCTTTTTATGTGCTAGACTAATAGAAAAGAAATATAAGGAACAACTTCAAGCCCTTCAAGAAGAATTGAGTTTAGAAAGGGAGCAAGTGACATTTCAAATTGCAAAGGCTCAGTCCCATTTAAATGAGGAAATCATGAATTTACGGAAAGAGTCCTCTTTGGTAAAAGATCAAGTTGTCACTTTGCAAACTGTAAGAAAATTTTATCAAATTGCAATATTTAAACATTAATAACTTTATATCTTAGGAAAACGATCGTTTTGAAAATGAAATTAGAGATCTGACTGATAAATTAAATGAAAGTCAAAAAGTCAATCAAAGCCAGTTAAAAGAACTTGAAGCAGTTGCTGCTCTAAGGCTAAAGGTAAAAATACCTTAAATGCATATAAATCTGCAGACATTAACAGTTTTTCATTAATAGTTAGATGAGTTAGAATCAGGACAGTTCCAAGAGCAGCAACATGAAAAATTACTCATCGAACTTCGCTCATTAAAACTCGAAAATCAGTCTTTAAAAGACGAAAACGACGAGTTGGCATTGCAAATTGAATCATTACGGCAACAAATTGCTGCTAGGCCGGCCAAAGCAGTAAGTCATCGTCGAAGTGGATCATCCTTAGGAGAGTATGTACGGAATCCTGCCGTTAAACGAAGAGGCTACGAATCATCTCCAAGTCATGACAGTAAGTATTCCTTAATAGAACTATATTTCTTTAAATGTATTCAATTTCAATAGGTGTAGAAGATTCCTTAAGTCCAAGACTTGGGAAAATTCACTGCAGAACTCAGGAACCAGAATTCTTAGGAACAGATCTGGGTAAGTAACATTTATACAATTATTAGATGGTGTTGTAGTTAATTCATTAATGCACGTATTGCGTCACTAATGAGAGCTTTTGGGTGCACATAAAACTTTTTATATCTTACATTCCCTTTTGAATGACTGGGTGCATGAGTTGCTGGTTCAAGCCTTAATCAAAGCAATAAGGAATGGTTTTAATTTGGTGGTATAAGCTTTTATAACAAAAAAAAATACAAAGTTGACAGTTTTTCCTGGCTTGCAGACCAGCCAGAAGATTTTTTCTGAAGAATAAGCTGAAATGTCCATCCTCTTTGGTTGGCTGAAAGTTTGGATGAGTAAACGGGAACGAACGGAGTGTCAATGTTCACATCTATACTTTTTTCCTATTTTGCATTTAGAATACGGGGGCGTAGTTTATTATTTTTCTTATTTGTAATGCATGTAATTTGCAGATAGTTTATTAAGATTTTTAATTTTTTTTTTATTCTTGTACTACTTTCTTCACCTTTTTTAAAGTTCTATATTTTTTACCTGCAAGGATTGTATATTTTTATTAGGGTTTCATTGCGTTAAAGATTTAGTTTAGTGTGTGTAATTTCATACTACTGTAATATTTAAAATGTAAGATGTAATAAATACCGTAAATTATTGTAAGGCATGCTTAAAAACTGCAAACAGAATTCATTTTTATCACCTTAATATTTAGATCAGAACGCGGACGACGAAGAATCTCACGACTCAATTGACAGTGCTTGGCATAAGCAATGTTTAAATGAAGAATTGGCGCCACATAATCAAACACCTGTAGCCACAATGTGTGAAATAAAGCAAGTGTTCGTGTATTTGAGAAATAGAATAGCGGAAGACCTAAGGAATGACGAAGATTATCATTACTTAAATCAAGAGACGAAGCATCGGCTGGAAGATGTAGAATGGGAAAGGTCTAATTTAGAACGACAGTTGGAAGAGATGGAGAATAAACACGTAGAAGAGTTAGAATGTCTACAAATGCGTTTGGAAGAAATGCAGAGATGTGTTGAAGTTGAGCAAGAAGTTGTAACGGGGAGAAGTACGTTCATTAACTCGTCTAGCCAAACGGACATCAGCATTAAGAGCGACAGGTGTCAAAGGCTTAAAACTAGCTTAGATGTTGCTTTAAATGAACTTGAAATGTCGCTTGTTAGAGAAGCTCAGGGGGAAGAATTACTCACTATTTTTGAACAGAAGTATTTGGCACTCAGGAATCAATTAAGTGACGACTTAAGATCTTCGTTTGGAATAAACTCAGGAGCTGGGGATTCATCACCGTTGAACTTTTCGTTTGACAATGCAAATACCAAAGTGCATCATATCTCTAGTAACTTGTTGCAATTGATAGTCGAGAAGTTGATCCGTCCTGTACAGAATGTAAATTTGAATGGTTGTTTACCAAAGGAATTGGTTGTGATCTTGTTAGAGTTTATGTTGCATACCAAAGAATTTTTTGGCAAGATTGAACTTTTGTGTGGTAGTGGGATGGTTAGTTGCAAGGGTTTTAGTTTATTAGTTGAATCTGCTGGTGAAAATTTACGTAGTTGGTTAGATATAACTAATGGGAAAGTGCCTTTTGAAGTAAATAACTTCGAAGCGCAGTTGGAGATGTTTGAGAGGAAGTGCGCTGAATTGGATAAAATTGTTGATGAGAAAAATGAAATTTTGAGACTGGCTCAAGATGAAGGGTTGAAGTGGAAAACAATGGCGGAAACTTACAGCAATGATCTGAAAATAAGTGAAGAAAAATTTGCTTCTTTGGCGGCAACTACGGCTATTACAAAGAGAGACGTTGATAGTACAAATAAAGAAGATGGTGTTCTGATGCAAAAATCTCAAGAAACGCAAACAGACGATACAGACTTTGAAAACATTGAATGGTTAGAAAAGGAAAATTTGAAATTAAATTGCAAAGTTGATGAATTAGAAGTAAATTTATTTGTGTTAATATTTATATTTACGATTTGCTAATTAAATTAAAATTTACAGATTTCAAAAAGCAATTTGGAGAAACAACTGACATTATTAGATATAAATTTACAAGCTACACATCCAGCTTCCTTACAGGTAACAACTCGAAGTAAATTATTTATACCCTTTCTTTACTCACTTTCTTTTATTAATTAGACAAGTTCCAGTGACCATAGTTTTACATCAGTTCAAACGCAATGGACAGACATAGATAAAACTACTTCAGGCAATTTTTCGAGTGAGGAAAGTGCCTTAGAACATTTTGTGAGTGAATACAGAGTTAATATGCCTTCAAATAAGGATGGGAATTGCCTTGTTGGACTCGATGTTATGCAAAACTTAAACCAAAGACTTATGCAACTGGAAAAGAGATGCAAGTTTTTAGAAGAGTCTGCACGGATGCAAGCAGTGGAAGCTCTTAAGTTACAAAAAAGTAAATTTAATTTTCTCTAAAACACTTATAATTGAGCTAATATCAAATGAGTAACTTTCTATTCCAGCAAATAATCAACATCATCATAAAGAAGTTAACCAATTAAAAGAATTACTTTCCAACACACATACTATGTTAAAACAGCAAGCAGTAGATTATGAAAAACAGGTATTCAAATGCGGTTTGACAAAAAATAAAAAAAATAAGGGTTCTATCTTGGGTGACGGTTCACCCTTCTTTTCTCTTCATTTCTCTTCTTTCCTTTTTTTTTTCTCTTTACTTTATTTTTTCTTCCTTACTCTCACTTATTACCAGTTAGCGTCACAAACCTTAAAACGATTATCTGGAGCTGATCTTATTTTTCCTTTCTAATATTCCTGAAGGTGAGCATGAACCTTTCGCAAGCTTGCTGAAATCTTGTGCTTTTAAGGTCTGTTTTTGCACTTGCTTTATTATTCTTGCGAGTGTTTCACCAAAGAAAACATTTTGGTTAAGGGATTTAAACACTTTGGTGATTCATGAGCATCTTTTCTAGCATATCCTTTGTTGTGCTTTTTGTGTTTAATTCTATTACGATTATATGTTTGGGTTTAATATTTAAAATACATTTAAATTAACTTTAGCTGAAGACATCGGATGTAGTTGTTCAGAAGTTATATGTAGAAAACGCACAAATAATGAAAGCACTTCAAATTACTGAAGAAAGACAAAAGCAAGCAGAAAAATTGAACGTGCATTTGCATGACAAATGTGAAGCTTTGACACAACTTGTTGCAAACATTTATAAGACAGCAACTGAATAAAAAAATTCATGTAATTTCAATAAAATTTATCGTTTGTATATAAGTTATAAATGCTTTAAATATAGTTTTGAAATGTTTTGTACAGTTAATTACTTATAGCATTTGTGTAAATAGTATTTGTTATTACGAAAGTAATATATTCTTGTTACTTGATATTGATAGTCAACAAATCGAATAGATATTTAAAAATAAAATGAAATCAATTATTGATTTTCTTTTTTTTTTTTTAAGAAATGAAAATAATATTTGAATAAGTAATTTAGTTATAATCAGTTATAATAACAGCCAGTTTATAAAATCCAATCATAGGTTGTGCTGGATTTCATCACCAGGAAGCACTAAATACCGCCTTTTTTGTACCAGGCTGAAGTTGGCAGGACATTCACATTCAAAAGTAGCCTCGAACCAGGTCTCAATTGTAAATTTGCAGAAATGAATTTTTGTTCACTAATAAGGTCATCTAGCAGTAGAAATAGGTGAATCCTCATTAATAAAGTATAGATTTATTACAAATAATATGGCAAGATCATGTTATTACCTCCAAAACATAGTTTCTGTATCAACAAAACTGCTACAACGTACTTCCGTACATTTGGAATAGCGCCATCTATGAACTAATTTTCTCAGGCTAAAACTTTGATATTAGTTTTAAAAAGTAACTATACACGAGAAAGTTATGAAAATTGACTGGCAAATACCTGTTTAGGTGCTGTATACACCGCTTAAATTTTAAGTCTGGGGAATTGCTCTTTTAAATTGTGTTTTTAACAATTGTACATTACTATTTGACTCGAAATATAATACCTACTTTTTAAAAAACTACACACGAGAATGTCTTGAAAATTGGCTGGATAGTACCTCTAAACCTGCTCAATAAACCGCTTAAATCTCTTGTTTGGCGTATTAGTCCTTCACAGGTTTTCATCCAAAAAGACACTCGTGTATGGCCCTAACAGCATTGAAATCGACTCAAACTTTGAAATTAGTTTTCCAAAAAACTACACACGAGACCTTCCTGAAGGTTGGCTGGATAGTAGCTCTAAACCTGCTCAATACACAGCCTAAATCTCTTGTTTGGCGTATTAGTCCTTCACAGGTTTTCATCCAAAAAGACACTCGTGTATGGCCCTAACAGCATTGAAATCGACTCAAACTTTGAAATTAGTTTTCCAAAAAACTACACACGAGACCTTCCTGAAAGTTGGCTGGATAGTAGCTCTAAACCTGCTCAATACACAGCCTAAATCTCATCTTTGGCGTATTAGTCCTTCACAGGTTTTCATGCAAAAAGACATTCACGTATGGCCCTAACAGCATTGAAATCGACTCAAACTTTGAAATTAGTTTTCCAAAAAACTACACACGAGAACTTCCTGAAAGTTGGCTGGATAGTAGCTCTAAACCTGCTCAATACACAGCCTAAATCTCATCTCTGGCGTATTAGTCCTTCACAGGTTTTCATGCAAAAAGACATTCACGTATGGCCCTAACAGCATTGAAATCGACTCAAACTTTGAAATTAGTTTTCCAAAAAACTACACACGAGAACTTCCTGAAAGTTGGCTGGATAGTAGCTCTAAACCTGCTCAATACACAGCCTAAATCTCATCTCTGGCGTATTAGTCCTTCACAGGTTTTCATGCAAAAAGACATTCACGTATGGCCCTAACAGCATTGAAATCGACTCAAACTTTGAAATTAGTTTTCCAAAACACTACACACGAGAACTTCCTGAAAGTTGGCTGGATAGTAGCTCTACACATGCTCAATACACAGCCTAAATCTCATCT
>JAQGAS010000898.1:0-30891 GCA_034686365.1 Pachymerium ferrugineum | reverse complement strand
CCTATACCTTTCACTTACCTTTTATTACACCTTTTACCAGTTTTCCACCTTTGCCTACCTATTTTTCTAAGTGTGTACGATTAGTTTTCAAAAGGCACATTTTTTTTTAAGTGTATCCCAGACTATGTAAAATTTTAGGAATTGAGCTAATATTTTTACCGGAGTTTTTTTTCTGGTTCTCAGTACACCGGCTATTATAGGAAATACAGTACGTATAATATTTAATCTAACATAAAGGAATTATCTGAAAGTCTAATTCATACCGTATTGATGATTGCTGCTGACAGAAATGAGTTGCATTGCCACTGATCCCGGCAATGAATTATTAAAACGAATACTGCACCTGCGATTAAAAGTTATGGCTGCAGTTACACCTAAATTTACTAATTGTTGCAGTAGAGTACTGAATTCAGTCGTGTTTACTATTTTAAGCAAAATTACAATAAAGGCACCAGCAAAATCCTGATATTAAGATAGGATAAGGTATAGATTTCTGGTCTTAATGCACTCTAAAAGCCGTTCTCTTACAACAACCCATTTTAAATTTAATTCAACCAAAATTTGGTTGATTTTTAATTTAAAATGTTTTGTTGCAAACGCAACCAGGGATGGATTTTTTAGAGTGTGCGCAAAATCAAAACGGCCATAGTGTGACCAAGCTTGCAAAAAAATTAGATTGGTGATACCTTGATAACATTGCCGGTAAGTAAATTTATTTTTACAAAAATATATAATATAGGCACAACCATTGAGATTGAATTAGTTTAAATCTTCTAAAGCAATTTCAATGCAGTTAAAACCACATTAAAAATTCGCTTAATGATTTTACTAATAATACGTTTTCTGAACAATTGCTTAAAAATTGACGAAACAAGCAGCAGAAGGTGCTATGCAGTTGCAAACAGAGAGTAACAAGGATAGTAGTGTAAGTGAATAAGTATTCCTGTCTTAAATTGCATTTTAAATGGCAATATTAACATTTGAACTTTTACAGGGGAAAGGGTATACATATTCGCAAGAAGGATTCAACAAGAAATAGTACGGCTTAAATTTTAAATGAATTTCTAATCATATATTCGTATTAGTTCGCCCTTACCAGTACACAAAAGAACATGCACATAATGGGAATCCAACTAAGTCTGGTGGTCAAAGCTGTGACCAAGAACCACTTAGAAAATATACTGTTGGTAAATTGGTTTATTTTACAAATGTAAAATTAAATAATACCATTTTGTAGGTGAAACAAAACCTGTAGAAGATCAATGATCAATGGATACAATATCAGGAGCTATTGTGTACGTTTGTAGCAATTAAGTTTATGGAGGCTATACTTAGACGTTCGAATTTTAAGCTCAGCGATATTACGAATTATGTGAATTAATTAAGCGTGTGTTAATGACTGAAAATTTTTTAATTTGGTATTTTTAATTTAAAAGTGTTATTGTTTTCAATTTTAATACTTTTTTTTTTTAGAACCCAAGCGGTACAAATGTGGAAAACCTAGATATGTTGTTGCATCGGTTTTACGTGGTTCGTTATGATCATATATAAAATTATAGGAAAAAAATAGTACATTGGATAAATTTTTGTAACATTTTGATGAATTTTTGTGTCTAAATTACGTATCGCATTAAAAAAAATTGTAAAAAAGAAATAAAATTCATGTTTAAAAAGTGTGTATTTAATTTAGACTGTTTGAATTTCCCGCTCTATCATCCCGCAGTCAATATGACGTTTCATCTTTCAGATTAGAATGACCTGTGACCTCAATCTTTTGCAAATGGCTGAATACGAAGTTGTTAGTAGAAATTCTCTTAAATTAAAAGGCGTTGACAACGGAGGAATTAAAAAGTAATTATTCTACCTATGTTAAGTATATCGGTTGTAGAAACATAATTTTAATAGGAAAAAGAAGAAGAAGCAGAAGGAAAAGGAGGAAGCATTAGAACGGGTCAGCCAAATAAACACCCAAGAATTTACAGTAAGCAGTGCTCCACCGCAAATTTACAGAACAAAAGCCCAGCAAGCATTTGACCAAATGCAGCAAAAGAGAGTAAGAAAATTGATTTAGTTTTTTAATCTTTTTATACATATTTGTATTTTTTTTTCTAGCAAATGCAAAGAATCATCGAAAAAGCGTCCAAAACCCATAAACAACGTGTTGAAGAATTCAATAACAATCTTGATCAATTAACCGAACATTATGACATTCCGAAAGTCAGCTGGACAAAATAATTTATTTCAATCACTTTTTCATTTGCTATTTATCGTTGTGTATAACATGAATTAGATATTTGCAAATCGTTGTGAGGAAACGACTTCATGGCCACTAATGAAAATAAATTTAGTAAGGTGTCGTAAAGTGTTTTTTGACAAACGAAAACGATTTCCCAAAACTATTATTCAAAAGTTGTTATTTTATTGAATTAAACGCTAAAACATATATTCCCACTACTACACATTATGTGTCGGTCCACAAAATCGCCTGGACAATTTTTGGCTGCGTTATTAATTTCCATTCTTATCATGGTTAAATGTCATCATGATATTAGAGCCGAAAAAATTAACTAAAACTAATGCAAATAGAAGCAGATGAAAAAAAGTCAATTGTTGGAATTCGTTTAAATTAACTAAATAATTTTTTTAGATACTTTCATATCTTGAGAAAACTATATCGAAGTTAATTTCAGTAAAAGCTATCCTCATTTTTTGGTAATTTGGAAGAGTTGATTCTTTTTGCAAAAAAAAAATATCCTGGTAGTAATCAAACAATTTCTGGAGTTGTAATTTTTATCACCTCAATAATTGAATCATCATTTTTCATTTTTACACTTCCAAAAGACAATCGATAAACTGTCGCCAAAACACTGCAAGAAGAAGAAGAATCCAGCTTAAAGAAAAACAGTCTTAATATTGCTCATAATAAGAAATTAAAAAAAACTATTACTAACACAGTAACAATAATGTTGAAAAATTTTTATAATTTTTAATATGTTAGTTTATTCATAGATTAGATAAGAATTCTTACATATATCTATAGGTTTATTCGTTGAAAACAAGAAACCGAGATGGAGCCACTAGGGCGGAGCCCCGTAATCTCACAGTCCCAACATGGCGGCTGTTTGTAAAGCAAAGCGATATTTTCGCTGCGTCGTTCGTTTTACTGACCGCGAGTTGAGCGCCCGATAATTTTTTAACTGATGGTAACTATATTAATCCCCAAATCAAATTGTTTTAAAAATTGTACCAGGATTTCTGATGACAGGATTCATTAAGCGGCGATGAAAGTGAAGGTGGAGCTGACGGCGACGATAACTCTTCTTATGATCGACAAGTAATAAATTAATTACTCCGAATTAAGTATTGAAAACTAACGTAAAGAGCCTTTATGATTACTTAGCTGGATCAATTTCGAGAGGATTGGCGTCAAGAATTACAGTTGTCAAGGAATTTATCATCGAGTATATCTGTTACAGAAAAGGTGCTGTATGGGTAAAGTAATAAAACTAATAACAACTTTAATAATTTAATTTCTGTGTGCGTTAAAGGCTAAAGACCTTTTCATTCGAGGTACCCATGCTGAAGCTAGGGGTTATCTACAAGATGGTAAGAAATTGGATTTTTGTAGATGCAGTTTTTTATGAATTCTTTCGTTTTGAGAATTCAAATTTAAGTTGATGTAAAAATTACTCTCAGGTATGTTGTTTAACCTTCATATTTTTTAATGGCAGCCGTCCGATTTTATCGACAAGCTGTTCAACTAGTCCCAGACATTGAATTGCGAGTGTCATCTGCTACTGACTCAGGTGAATATTGTTCATGGTACAAAAATTAACGATGACAAAAAGATTAAGTTTACCGACTTGTTGGCTGTAATTTTTAACAGGATTAGTTGATAGAACACTGTTTTTCTTTTGGCATTGATAATTGAAGTCATGCCAGGTTATGTTCCACAGTTAATGTCTAAATGGTACTTAATGAGAATGTTTATATCGTATTTACACAAGAAATAAAAGAGAGGTGGTGCAACGGTCCGCTAACGATAGCGATAGTGCATATCGTTATCGGACCGTTGCACCACCTCTCTACTAGGCACACTTCCACAAATGTTGACAAAATGATTAGATAAGCGATGGTCGCATTAATGGTAATAAGTGCCAATGTGTCAGCTTCAAACTGTGTAATTTAATGGTATTCGAACCTATTGCGTTTTTAACAGCAATCATTACCAAACACAAAAGTTACTAAAAAAATCAAAAAGCCCTTACCATGTATTACTTTCTTTATCTTAGACGGCGTGGAAGAAAAGAGTTCTGTTTCTAAAAACCGAAGCGATGAAGAAACTTCAAGCGATTTAGTGGACTTGATGGCTCGTTTCCAGAAGTTGTTGCTCCCAGACGGTTGTTTATGTCATGCCGAATATGAGCAGAAGGTTTCTCTTAATTAATATATTTCATGAGCGAATTGATTTGAATAATTCTTTTATTAGACGGCACACATCTCACTGCTCCCAATGGAAATTCTTCTTTACTTGTTTAAGTGGGTCGTATCTTCAGATTTAGACATGCGATCTTTGGATCAGTTGGCATTAGTTTGTCGTGGGTTTTATTTATGCGCTCGAGATCCGGAAATTTGGCGATTAGCTTGCAGAAGGTAATTTTTGATTAGAAATGTTGACTGCGAAAGTGAAATAGAGTCATCAGTTTAGTTTAAGTTCTGGTTATTATTACCACACTTATTCTTTCATTGAAACAACTTACTTTATCATGAGTTTTTGACATTTCGAGATAATTTTTTTTCTTCACTTTTTAGAGTATGGGGTGTCAATACAGGGAATCCGGGAAAATACGGATCATGGCGCAATATGTTTCAACGAAGACCAAGATTAAGATATGATGGTACAATGCTTTTTATTTTTTCATCCCATGAAAAGAATATCTGATTTCTTTGTTTAAACTTTTCTAGGAGCTTATATTAGCAAAACGACGTATGTTCGACACGGAGAAAACTCTTTTCAGGATCAATTCTACCGTCCATGGCAATTGGTAGAATATTTTCGGTATATGCGGTTTTTTCCTGATGGTAAACTTTATATACTATCTAAAATCTAAATTTTAATAAATATGACAGTTATGGATAGATTATTGCTGGTAAAATTTAATATTATATAGGTAATACAGTGGTCTGTGTTGAATCATTTATTTATATTGTTGAATGTAGAAAAATGCTGGATTTAGCCAGCACAATAGAAGGTTTTTTCATTAAAGAGCCGCCTGTCGAAAGCCCATAAACCCTGTAGCACATGCTGTGAAGGAAGAATATTTCACCAAATTTTTTTTATTCTTGCCAAATGCAATTGAAATTGAATGAAATTTTAGAGCCGTTTCAACTTAAATAAAGAAACATAATATTTAATTTTCATTCGGCCTGCACAATGTTATTTATTTTTTTGAAATGAACGCCAATATTAATTAGAACGTTTGCATTCAAACTTCTGTATTACAGTTGAATAATGGAAACTTCTGTCGATATGGGGCTAAGGCTTTATTACAATTGGGCCACGTCAGTAAGCAACCCCCTCGGGGTGACAGACCCTCCATAATGTGACAAAAAAGACCAATTTTGAAACTGATGAAACAAAATGTATTCTCGGACTGGTTCCAAACTTTTTCTGCCCATGTGCACGTGGAAGGGCTGATGCTATGTAATGTGGTTATAATTTTAGAAATCAGGGGCGGGTCCCACCAATTAATTTCAGAGAAAACAGTGATGACATTAAACATTAACAAACGGGATGACTTATTATACAATTTAAATCCTTTTTTTTCCAGTTTAGTGCATTGTAATCTAATGTGCAATGAATATTTAAGCTTTGGTTCTATTTCAGGAGTAGTACTGATGCTAACAACTCCCGACAACCCTCATGCAGCTCTTGCTAAGTTGGCGCACAAATGTCCAAAACATTCGGCTGTACTTGTCGGTCGCTACTATTTACGATCGCGCTCGGACTCCGTCTTGGCGATTTTGAAACGGTCCAGCAAAGCGGAATCTGGCGGAAACTTTCCACGATATAAAAAGCGACAATGTCATTGCGCAAATGAAGACACTGGAGAACAAACCTTCCAAATAGTAGATATTTTCTCATGGTAAAAATGTGAAGGTTGTATTAATTACTTGTTTTATACGAAGGAGTTAGGAGTGAAAGATTTAAAACAGAAAACGAATTACAAATTGGTATGGATTCAGTACAAAATCCGTACTCTCTACAAGTAAAACAAAGTTCGAAAGTTATGTTTTATTTATTACTGAAATACCTTTTTTCTGACAGAGATGGGAGTGAAAATACATCGGATTTTGATTTGATTCAGAATAATTTTCCACCTTTTTGGTTTTCCCGCGTTAAAAGCTATACAGCTGATTCAGTTGAACCTTTGTACTGATGAATCATTTTATTCCTGTATGTAAATAAAGTTGACTGCTATGGAAACTTGTTTTTCGTATTTTATATAAACAAAACGATCATATTTACGTATTTAAAAATCTAGTGAAATTGAAAACTTTAATTCTGTCCTAGGAAGTATTTAGGAAATTCATTTTTCTTTGTTTTCAAAATTGTTTTTATTTTTGAAGTGCGATCAATTTAAAAAAAATTTCGTTCAAAAATATGAAATGTGCCAAGACACCCAACGTAAATTTTAGAACTTTTTAAAGTTGGTAGAAACTCTCTTTTGCCAAACTCCAGTCATTTTTTACAATTTTAGTCCACAATTTTAATCCACTAATTAAATTTCCACTGAACAAAAACAAAAAAATTCCAAGCGGAACCGGAAATACGTCAAAAACAATCCCTCCAATCTGCGACGACGCGATGTTTGCTACTGGAATGGCCGCAGAGTGCTTGGTCAGTCGCTGTATTTTTAACCTCACTTCAATCAACCTTTAAGCATCAAGTGCGTTCAAAAATCATTCAGTTGTATGCTTAAGATTCCTATAAACCCCTCACTACAAACCAAAACATCCTCCTTGACGTACAACCACTAAAATATTATTCCCGTAACTAGCGGACACACCTCACTAAATAACATAAACAACTCCAAAAACAAGTAAATCAAACTAAAAAAAAATGTTTTTTTATCACAGGATAACCAACAAATGGCCCAGTCGTTTGCGGTGATAACGAGATGCTAGCGACCGATCATGTCCGAGCGAGAAAATATCAATATAGTACCGGATAGTAGTTTTAATTTACCGAAATTATCCTCCCTTGACGTACTCGTACATCGAACAAACCATACCTTCCATCATCGAAACCACAGCTTGGATTTACAAATACGCAGTGACCATTACGACGCCAAACACCAACGCAATCATAGTTTGGACTCTGTAATTAAACTCATTCCAGAAATAGAAAAAAAAGAAGAGAGAGAGAATATCCAACATGAACGTGAAAAATACGATCAGACAAGTTTGGGTTCGGATGATAGCGGAATTTGTAACTTGTATGATAAAGAACGAGTACGAAACCTAAGATTAGTGACAACTGACGATGCGTCTCTAACTATGGCCACTTCGGGTGCAACGATGGATGTTGTTAGAGGGGAAGTTACAGAGTCTCCTAAACAGTCGTGGTTGCTTCGATTATTTGAATCCAAGTTATTTGACATGTCCATAGCTATCACTTATCTTTTTAATTCCAAGGAGCCGGGTGTTCAAGCTTATATTGGTTAGTTGCTCCAGTAGTATTGAGTTTTCGATATTATTTTCTTAACTCTAATAATAATTTGTTGGGATTATACGAGTTTTGCATAATATATTTTTAATCTGTTTGGGGGAGGGGGTGAAGGTGTTGCCATTCTTTTACCTGTATCAACAAGCAATGTATGTAATGTGTTTACTCCTGCGACATAACAGCTAAACCGCTCTACCCGATTGCATGATTGTTTAGTTCCTAAACAAAATTCGAAATTTTGTTTAGTCTTATACTGAAATACTATTCAGGATTGTAATATAATCTTTATAAGAAGCTAGTCTTGATATCACTAATTTTAGACTTCAGTGTAGTACGACAGTATTTTCTGAGAGCGTTTGATTCAATGAATATTCAATATCTTTAATCGACATTGAATACGTTGAAAGTTGAAACAATAGCTGCATCAATCATTATAAGGAAAGTAATTTACTTTCCGATTTATATTGCAGTTATGACGTAAAATACTTGAATTTTACGTTATTGAGCTCTATTTTTCAAGGGCAGACTGACGCACGAATGTATAACAGTGTACATCTGAGATAAAAGAAAGAAGGGAAAAAACTGCTGATTATGTGGCCAGAATTATTAAAATTACATTGCCCTAAAAAAAGATTATTTCTAAGATATTTGCTCTTTATTCTAAAATACGTTTAAAAGAATAAGTTAACAACTTTAAATCAGCATTAAAAAAGTTCAGGAAGTAGTAGTTTTAATTACCAGCATAACACTAAAATAATAAAAACTTGAAATTATATTAAAGGAAATCACTGTACGTATTTACAGTGGAATTTTTCTAATTCTCCTTTTTACTTTAGGAAATCGGATGTTTAGTTTTCCAGACAAAGAAGTTGATTTTTATCTTCCTCAACTTGTGAATATGTACGTTCATATGAATGATGTTGCTGAAGCTATTCATCGATATCTGATTACTAGGTGAGACTAGTGAAAGATACCCTTTAGTTTTATTGTATTTAATATATAATATTCTTTCCAAAGGTGTCGACAATCAGGAGATTTTTGTCTTCAGTGTGCTTGGTTATTGGACGCTTATTCTGGGGATGCGAATGTTCTTTCACGCAAGAAATCTCAGGGAACGAAATTAAGGAACCTAATTTTATCTGATGATTTTTGGTAAAAAAAAATTGCTAATCTAAATACTAAATTATGTACAAATAACTGGAGGTAGTTTTAAAAAATTCCAAATTGAAAAATTTTTTTCTAGTCGTCCTACAAAAGTACGCAGCCAACTCCAATGCAGTGCTCCTGCCCCAATGCACTTGGCCTTCAGTCCAGTGTTTTCTCCATCCAAGAAAACTCACCATAGGTCCCGCTCTGATGCCACAGGTAATTACTTCAAGGAACTCAAAAGCTTATAGATGCATTTAATAATTTTGAATGCTCTAGGTCTATTCCAACTTGATTTAAAGAGAGTTAGTCTTGGCAATAAAAATGCCCTAGGTGATTTGACATCAGGGCATGCTTTTGACAATGGTTGTGTTTGCCTGGATAGTTCGGAAGGAGTTTACAACGGGTTGATCGGAAAGCGAATGGAGTGTCGATGTTCTGTAAGATTTTTTTGAAATGGAATTTATGAAAAAAAAATTCAAATTTGATGTTTGTTTTAGGCTCCTCGTGTTGTATCACAGCATGAATTCATTAAAGCGCTCATATCAATAGGCAAACGTTTGCAAACATTGCCCACTAAAGAAATGAAAACGGCAAGGCTTCTTGCTGAGTTGTCACTTCTAAATTTGAATTTGCCAGCACGGGTTTGGCTGCCAATTCATTCAGCACAATTACAACATCACGTAGTGCGAGTACCGCCTCAAGCTGCTGTAGTCCTTAATTCTAAGGACAAGGTTTGTTTAATCTAAAAAGCTTAGAGTCAAGTCGTAATGTAATTACTATTGTAGGCACCATATTTAATTTACGTTGAGGTGCTTGAAGTAGAAGACATTCAAACTACACCAGTTCCAATGAAAATTATAAATACTTTGCGTCACACCAAATCTGAAGAAAACTTAACAGATTGCTATGTTAATACTTTACCGTTTAATTTGCATTGCACTGTAGATGAGCATGGGGATTGTTGGTCGCAGGAAGATGATGAAATATCACTGCAAGTAAGTGCACGAAAAAATAAATGTTGTGTTCAAGTGCACATGTTTTCTAATTTTTATGTTTATAGTATTCATTTCGAATGGCCAAGGATAGAGATACCATTTCACAAATGTCTCTTGAAAGTACAACTAGTGGGGATAGCAAAGAACCGGTTTTTATAGCAGCAGGAGACATCCGACGTCGCTTAACAGAAAATTTGCATGCACCGAAGTCCACTTTCAAAGTAACAATCATTTTTGGTTAATTTTAATTGTAAACACTGGTAAACACTAATTTATTTGCCACTGAGCATTTTGGTAAAATTGCCAAACTAGAGTAATCTTCTGCACAAGAGCTGAAGAATTATGGCAGATGATTTTTAAGTTTGACTGGCTAGGTGATGTGTGATCCGAAATTCTAATTTGGAGAAAAGAAGTGGGACTCTTTGTTGTTCTAAGCCTAGTGCTAGAATATTGCCCAAATCTTAACGACAATAGCAGACTATACCACTCCTTTGAATAGTTTTAGTTAATACAAGAAAAACATTTAAATTTTTTTACAAGTTGTTAGTGAGATTTTCGTCATTCTAATTTCGGTTGCCCTGCAGTTACAATGTATTTTTTGCATAACACTGTAGAAAAACAATGTTGTTTACTATAATAGTTTTATTTAAAGTTTAGACTGCATACCAATAACAACTGATTCAAATTGTGACGAAAAGGTGATATTTTTTATAAGTGTGATCCAAACGTGTTCTCTTAATTTTGCCTTGCACAAAGGTGAAT
This sequence comes from Pachymerium ferrugineum, assembly GCA_034686365.1. Lineage (NCBI taxonomy): Eukaryota > Metazoa > Arthropoda > Chilopoda > Geophilomorpha > Geophilidae > Pachymerium > Pachymerium ferrugineum. The sequence goes on along the minus strand of JAQGAS010000898.1, from coordinate 20,256 downwards.
TTGTGGTGTGATTCACTTAATTGTCAAATATTAAATAAGTTGTTTTTTAAAAGATTTTAATTTTTAAAACTAAAAAAATCCTTTGACTTATATTTAAAAATAATTTTGTTATTTGTAGAGAGATCCAGACGACCCCTCAGCCGCTGCGCTCAAAGAACCGTGGGAGGATAAATTGCGCCGCGTGCGAGAAGCTTCCCCTTATGGCCATCTGCCAAATTGGCGTTTATTAGCTTTGATAGTCAAATACGGAGACGACTTACGCCAAGAGTTAATGGCCTATCAGCTACTTGTTATGATGCAAGTACGGATATGCGTCAGTCTAATGATAATATTACGATAATTTAGAACGTGTTTTTTTTTTTTTTTTTTCTACGTTTTAGAAAATTTGGGAGCAAGAGCATGTACCATTATGGGTTAAGCCGTATCAAATTCTTGTCTTGTCTAATGACAGTGGCATGATTGAACCCATTTTGAATACCGTGTCATTGCATCAAATCAAAAAGCATAGTAAAATGTCTTTATTAGAATATTTCTTCAGAGAATATGGTGCGCCTAATAGTGAAGAGTTCTTGACAGCTCAAAGAAATTTTGTCCAAAGTTGTGCTGCGTACTGCTTGATTTGTTACCTCATTCAAGTCAAAGACAGGTATTTTTTTCATTTTATTTACCTTGACTTAATTGTGCTAGAAGGTTTTATTTTTATTTTTTTTAATCAAGGCATAATGGCAATATTCTTCTTGATTCTGAAGGACATCTCATTCATATTGATTTTGGGTTTATATTGTCAACCTCACCGAAAAACCTTGGTTTCGAAAGTTCTCCGTTTAAACTGACACCAGAGTTTGTGGATGTAAGATTTTAATCTTCCCTCTGCATTTGGTGACATGTAATAATTATATTTCGTAAATTTTTAGGTTATGGGTGGCCTAGGAAGTGATATGTTTGAATATTTTAAAATACTCATGTTACAAGGATTAGTAGCTGCAAGAAAACATCATGAGAAAATTCTGGCTTTGATTGAAATAATGCAAACTGGTAAAAAAAATTTGCATTTGCATGCAGTTGTAGATATTTTTGTAAATATTGCACAATTTACAAAATGTCTGTAACTTATACATTGTTAAAAGTTTATGGTTGTACAATGAACTTTGACTTTCATCCAAGAAATTCCATCACGAATATTACCCTGAATTCGCTCAGCTTGTCTTATTCCACATTATTGTGGATGTGGGTGTGTATTGTATTGTCTTTGTCCGTCCTAACCCACTGTTTTCATTGGTCGGTAGAATCACATGACTTAAACGAATTGAGTTCTTTGGTCTCCTTGAGCTTCAACAATCATGTGATTGCACTGACATGAAATGACGGATGCACACTTTATTTTGTTAAACAACAAATTAGAGTCAGACTCTTGTGACTTAGTTATTTTTAAATGCTCGGTGAGTTCCAGTTGCATCGCAACGGGGTACTTACTAATATTTTTTAAATAATAATACTACTTACAATCAACTCTACAATATAATCTAGAGTAAAATTTAACTAAGATCAATCTCAATGCAATTAATTGCCTAATGTGAATTAAATGAATTTAATAGTTTACGAAAAAACTAAAGATAAGAACTAGAGAAGTCTTTTATTGCGTTTTGTAATGGGCATTCAATTAGTTGAGAATCAAAACTCAATGTATGAAGGGTGACCTTTCAATTTAAAGGTCCCGTTCAACTGCGCTGGTTCAGTTTAAAGAAATACTCTTTGAAAAAGCATTTAATTTTTGTAAAGTTTTAGTAGCATGACTGACTATTAATCCAAATATCAAAAGTTTAATGCCACACTGACTTTACATTGGAGTTGGAATTCTTACTTCACATTTAAGTTCATTGGCACTATAATTAAACATTATAATCAAGACAATCCTACTAAATGAATTTCAAAATCTTTTATAGGCTCCCAGTTACCATGCTTCCGCAGTGGCCCTAGTACACTCCGAGCAATGCGGGATCGATTCCATGTAAATTTAACTGAAGAGCAACTACAACTATTGGTGGATAGCATGGTGGAATCAAGCATGCACTCGCTTACAACCAAACTGTACGATGGGTTTCAATACATCACCAATGGCATTCTGTGAAGGGCTTCATTAACAACAAACAAAGACCGTTTTCGGGAAAAAGTTTTTTCTTTACTCTTTTCAAACGTGACCAACTAAAAACAGATCCACATTCCCGTGTCTTTCCCACTTCACACGAGTGAACCAGAAGTGAGGGGCTCTGCATTCTATCACAAAATGGTATGGTATCATTGGTAGTTTTCTCTCTTCATTTAGAGTTTATTTGTAACTGGAAATAAATTTTTTTGTAATCAAAAAATATTGTTTCTCTTTCATTATTGCCTACAAAAAATTGCATTGTTATATTCTGGCATTATTAACAACATTCTTGCCCAGATTTTTCGTAATTCGTTAATTTCGAGTTTGTCCATTTTAAAATGAACTTGCTCACATTAAAATGAAATGGTTGACAACGATTTGCACACAAAACATTGCTGTGGTGTTCCCTTTCGACCTGTAAAGTTGCAGGCAGTTATGAGGTAATGTTTTCAAGTTTAAAACTAATGATTATTATATTCATAGTTTAGTTCAAGGTTGTCAGTGAGAAGATTGGAAACATTTTGTTTCCACTATTCACTTAGATCTGGTGCTGTAACTGCCCTTGTTTTTATTGGAGTAAGTAAATAATAAGTGATGAAATCACCGGTTTTTAAATGGTTTTCTTTCAGAGTTACTACGTACTGTTTGTTTTAATGATGGGTTTTTGGCTAATCTGGATGGCAGACTGGAAGCAGGAAACTGGTGATAGAAGTAGCTCACAAATATATAGTAATTTAATTAAAATTCCGATAATAGTGGAATTATATATTGACTTTAATTTTATTTTGTAGCCTGGCATGTTACTGCAATAGTTGCTTTTACCTTTGCAGGAGTAAACGGTCTTGTTGAAGTATTTCTCTTACTAGCTGTTATCAAAGTAATCGATCAATTTGTAATCCTCTAAAACTATACTTTTATTTTATTATCTTGATTTTGTTTGAAGAAGTAAGATTGAAATACTAGTTTGTTGTCTTTTAGGCATGTTAGGTTTTTTTTCCGATTGATTTACAAGTTGTTGAAGGCCATATTGTCTAGTTCGTACAGTTTGCAGTTTCGCTAGCCTTATTCTTGATGCTTAAAATGTGTACAGCAGACTGGCATAGACTAATTATTATTATAAAAATGGGGAAATAGGGCATGAAATATGGTTTTCCTCCGTGGCGTAAGAGCGTCCCTGCTTCCATGACTAATTTTCAGTATGGGCGTTTGCATATGCTTATCCCATTGTGTAATCTGTTGCCTTATGGGAGTTCGCAGACATCTATTTTTTATTTCTGCCAATCTTGATTTTAATTATACTATTCTGATGGTATAACTTACACTTAACCCATGTGAAAGTAAACACCAATAAGGCTTTATTTAATTCACCCTATTTGTAAATAAAAGGCAATCTTGTTAAGATAACCCTAGCACATGTCATTAACTAATGGCTGCACTTAAGAAACTTTGTAGTTTTTGGTCTTTTAAAGAATGTTCAAATTTGAACAAGTTAGTTGCGTACCCATAAATGATATGTTGCCTTCTTGATAAGTTTATACTACACTGCAAAGCGTAAGGGCATTATCATTCTATCTTCGGTTGATGTTCTTGACTCTACCGTCTTCCCCCGAACATAACACCATGATGTTGTATTAAAGTTTTTTCAAAAACTCATTTTTTTCAAAGTTTTTGAAAAAATTCAAATACAACACCATTTTAAATACAATACCATGGTCTTGTATTTGAATACAATACCATGGTGTTATGTTCGGGGGAAGACGGTAGTTGAAGGTCATCTCTGGCCTCCTTTGCAGAAGCAATGAAATTCTATCTTAATTCTTTTTGGTAATATATAGTCGCATGCAATGGCACAGACTTTGTTATGGTTAAGTCACTTAACTCTTATTGATAACTGTGGTTTACTTGATTAAAAAGGTTAGGAAATAAATGGTTTACGATCCATAGTTATTCCTGTTAAAAAGACTGCTAGCAAAAATAGGTTAACAACAGAAATTTCTTTAGAAATATTTAGTTACAACAGTGTTACTTAATAATAATATTTAAGAAGTAAAGATGTAATTAAAAATTTATATATTTTTTTTCAGTAACAAGTTTTATGTGTATTTATTGAATTGTTCTATTTCAGCATTATTTTTGTTTAATTATTCCAGCTTTGATATTACTTTTTCTTTCTGTTGTAACCAACTTATTTCACATAGTGCAAAAGATTAGTTGGCTTTCTAGAGTAAGTTCTTTCTTTCAAAATCAAAAAATAAGCACTACAATAATTTTTATATACAGGTTTCACCTTCAATAGGCCCTACAATTGAGCAATTTGAAAGTATAATATACGACTTCATATTTTGCTGTTTTATGGTAAAAATTAAAATTTAAGGTTTCAATTTTTTTATTAATTAAACTCCGGTAGTGTTACTTATGGGCAGTGCTTTTGTCCTACTACTTGCAAATGACTGACATGAACAATTTAAGCATGGAGCCTAAATCTTTCACAACAAGAAGGCTGCCAAAAAACGTTCCAATAGAAGAGCATGGGATTGTTTGGTCATCACCTTCCACTCACTTGCACTCAAGATCCCCAACTGATAGGAAAGTCGATAATATTGCAGATTCAGGAGTTAGAAAAGAAACAAAAGCCACTTCAATGGTTTAATTTAAAGAAAAATTAATTGGAAAAATTGTGTCACATGTGCTGGTTTTTTTATTGTTTCTTGGTTAATAATAAATTCAAAATAGCAACAATTTTAATAAACAAAGGTGTGTGTATTACGTATCATTTCGTGTATTATTAATCAGTATTCTTAAAGCAAAATTAGGGTTAAGTTTATGGAATTTTTTTCCAAGGTACTTTGGCTTACACACAAAAACTATTACAAAAAGTCTAAGAAAGAAATATGGGAATATCTGACATTATTCGGAATTTGCTATCTGGCAGTGAGTATTTTCTTACTATAATTTAAATTTGTTGGGCCTTCAGTGTATATCATAGGTCTATTACCTTTGTTGGCATGCCTCTTTTGGGATATGGATTTACTTGACAGCAGAGAAACCGAAATATATAATTGGACCTATATATCCTAATATTGTTCAAGGTATATGACTAAATGTCGCAACTTAAGAATTCTAGATCAATTAGTTAAATGTTAAAAATTATTAAATGACACACGTGTGTAATTTAACAATTTTTTTATTTATTGAAATTTTTTAGGAAGTTTCAAACTTGGTTTGTTACAAGTATAAGTTACAAGATAGTTAGAAAATTAATTGTACGTTCATTACGTTTAGGTTTGAGATTCACCGGAATCTTCAACATAGTTGGTTCTTTAATTGGCATTATTACAGGAACCTGCTTAGCTTTAGGAGTTAGTTTGGTATATGTCTATTTGAAAGAAATTCTTAATTCTGAGACAAAAATTCATTTCAGAAAAACATACAGTATATAACAGCTGCCACATTCCTGTTACAGGTAGATTTTTTAATGGATTTATTAATTATTGCACTTCAAATTTTATATTGGGTAAGTGCTGAATGAATAATTTTTTAATTTTAATTTTAATGAAATAATTAATTTATTTCAACCATAGGACGAGCTGGCTGCAATTTCAATAATTTTTCCTGTAATGACTGTATGGAATTAGGGTACCCTCGTGAAAAAACAACTAACACTTGTTTTCATTTTAGCAGGTGTATTTCTTTATTGTCTACAAATTTCGTAAAATTTTGATCGCAGAAATGCAAGAAATTAGAAGAAAGATTAAGAGAAATCCATTCCATGCATTCAAAATTGAAAAGGTCGCAGTGAGTTTCTATTCCAACCTGCTAATGCTTAAATATATTAAATCTATTCTAGATGCTGAAATATAATGCTTAATTACTCATGTGTGAAAATGTAAAAAATCTAAATTTTTTATATTATAATAATAATGTACAAAGAAACTGAGTGGTGGTCTGTGTGGATTTTTTTTGTACACTTACATGATTTATTACAAATGGGATAGTTTAAGCAGGTTTTTTTTTTTAAATCCATTTGCAAGGTTTTCTCTTAGAGTAAGATCTATTAGTTTTACGTGAATTCTGATTTAGCTCTGCAGGTGTAGTTTAATGTATTTACAGCAAAACTTTAGTTTTAGTTTTTATTATTTTTCTATGTTAATTCTTCTAAGGCGAATTTTGCTAGTATGAAACGTCTTCCAGAATTATAGTGGATATTAGCTTTAGCTTGCTTAGAATTTTCAAACGAAACTGAACTAAGATTAGACATTAAGATTTGATCAGAAAATGGATACGTAAGATGGTCAATTTCTGGTCAATTTGGCTTCATTTACCAATGGCTGCAAGCGATGATTAGAGAGTCATGGTGGTGCAACAAATTATAGCTGTTTATTCAAAGATATTTTTTATTATACAATTATTTCGTAAATAAAGTACAAATTCAGATTTCGGTTTTACAGACAAACAAAATTTTTTGTAAGGTTGCAGTTATATTTTCTGAAATATTATAATAAATTAAACACTTTTTAATGTATTCTGAAATTTAATTTACCTATCAATGTCCGAATTGGTCGTGGTTTATTTTTCCAAGCAATAAATATAACATAAATAGGAACTGATGTCAAAATTATTCCAAAACCAATGCCTAAAAGACAACTATTGTGAAATTATTTTCAATACTGAACTTTAATTTTACCAGTCTCCAAGGGGTTTGCTGCCATGGGCACTATGGTTATAAATACAGACCCAATGATATACAGAAATGGGAAAATTAGATTGACCTACAGTAAAAATGACAATGCCAATTAAATTAAATATTATTAGAATTAATGCAATTAACTTCTAGAATGTGTCGTAAACGTACGAAGATCCATTAGATAGGCAAAAACTAAATGTACTGTTCTATCTGGTTCAGTTTTCCCACCCTCGTGGATCGTCATAAGTTTAAATACGATAAGCCAACTTGCACAGGGCTATTTTTTAAGCAAACCTTTATAGGTCTCGGCCATTCAGGATGTTGCCACCTAAGATAGGGCAAGCAAACAACAGCTACACCAATTGAAAACCATGTAGCAAATCCCACATAGTTAATTAGAGCAAAAATATTACTTGATGTTAAATACAAGAGTGAAAGACAGCCCTGCAAAAAGATTTTTGGAATAAATAATAAAAAGGGCCAATTAAAATTATCTTTTTTTACACATTGAAACATTGACTCATGTTAAGAACAAGAAAATACCATTAAAATTACAGCAGGTGTTGGCGTCATACGGGAAACTTGAATCATCGTAACAATTTCAGGCATTTGTCCTTCAAGTGCTCCTGCATAAAACAACCTGCATTGCAAAACTGAATTAAAAAACTTTTAATCCAGCTGATGACACTTGAAGTCAAACTAACCTTGAAGATGTCAGTAGAATTCCATTTACAGCACCAAAAGTGGACATTGCGACAAAAACAGGAATGATCCATGCCATTGGACCATAAAGACGTTCAGCAAATGTCTTCAGGTAAGCAATAGTATTTTAAAAGTGTATGTATAACACTAATCTTTAATACCACAGCAACTGCTTCAGATCCAAGTACTTCCAAGGGCGATAATGCCGTGTAAAATGCAACATTAGCCATTACGTAAACAAAGGTCACTACAGTGCAAGAGATTGCAATAGCACGAGGAAGAATTCTGAAATGGTTTCATGATAATAGACAGATTAAGGGATTTATTTTTCACCAAAGAATACCAATGACTCTTAGCCATTTAACATAACATTGAGGTTTAAATGCCTATGGGCAGCATATAGCTGCAGCGACCCAATATTGACATTAAACGATAAAACTGTTAACACAACAAAATTTCTGTTCCAATATTCTAGCCGCTAGGTATCATTGATAATATTTTTGACTGATGTACGTACTTAACAGGATCTTTTAGTTCTTCTATCACAAAATTTAAATAGTTCCTACAATAAAATAAAGCGTGTGTAGAAACTAATTACATTACAGGAACTATCCAGCAAAAAAATTTTGCAGAAAAGTTGCAGGAAGTTATCTCTAACAGAGACAAAATTCCAAAAAATTATTTTGCTGATCTACTTTTAATGTTCTTACCATCCATTATAAGCGAAAAGACCAGAATAAAAAGAAAGAGCTATTTTTGTTATATCAGTTTCTGTGTTTTCAAATGTAAAATAATCAATATGACCTAAATATTTGTTGACTATAAATAAGATATATCATGTAATCAATACTTTTTGACTTACCAGTTGCTATTTGGACCATTCCTGTAATAATGACAATGGTTAGAGCTATTAACTTTGCATAAGTGAACCAATCCTGAACTCTAGTTGCCCAAACTACATTCCAGCAATTAATAAATACAAGTAAACCTAGAATTGAACAAAACAATTGAATATCTACAGACAATTTTTAAAAAAAAGCATTCTGCATGAACACCAAATTTGTTTTGCACATAAAATTTTCCAAAAATTGAGTTCAGTTATTGCACCCTCTTTTGGATATTTCATGGAATGTCAAATTTTAAAAAACTTACATATGACCACTGCAGCTAATAATTTTAAAGCATCAGCTGGTGGATAACAGGTTTGAAAAAATGGTCTTAACACATAAAGAGCAAAAGTCAATGCTACCACAGCCAAAGAACACGGTCTTACAATCACACATTCTACCCATAGTCGAACGAAAGCAGCAAATCGTCCAAAGGCAACCATAATGTAAGCATAATCAGCTCCTGTTTTAGTTATAATGCAACCTAGTTCAGCGTAACAGTATGCTCCAATCATTGAAAAAAGTCCACAAAGAATCCAAACAACTAGTGATAAGCCTACACTGCCTGTACCTATAAGGACCCCTTTAGGAGATACAAAGATACCTGAACCTATTATACTGCCAACTATGACTGAAATTCCATTCATTAATCCCATTTTCGCTTTTAGGCCAACTGTTTTAGAATCTTTGGCAAATGGAGATTTTGGTGAGATTGGAGATTCCATTTTGGAAGATCCTTCCATTTTTTTCTTCAAATGTTTTTCCCTATTAGTGCATATAACCTCTTGATGTAAGAAGGAAAGACAAAGTAAGAAGACTAGAAAAAAATGACAATATTATATTGTGTAGTCAATATTGCATTGTGTGCACTATTGTTTTACCGCGTTGACTATTTAAAAGGCAATAATCAACTATACATGGGTTGCAAGGTCAATATAGCAATATTTAACAGTCTAACCTTTATTAATTTTAGCCGCATGTCACGTCGCGTCGCTTTGCACCTGTCCTCCATCTTTTTTTTCGTTTAGATCTTTGACCGTTCTTTAGTTTTAAAAGAAAGTAATCATTTATAAAAATAACTTCTTCGTTTCTTAACAACAGTTATCGTGAAAAAATATCTCGGAATTAGCTCCTTGTTCTGCTGTACCCGATCAAAACTACCGCAAGTAAAGTTTATGGTTTACTTCTGAAACCAATAAACAACTTTGAAACACAAATTGTTCTCAACAAAATGATCCTACTCACATTAGATCCTACGGCGCCAGAAATGGTATTTCCAATAGTGCAAGGTGTCCATGGCCCTGAGGGGTAAATTTCAGGGGGTGGCGCAAAAAGGTGAAGAGCGTACTGCGCTCTATCATCTCTAACAAATTTAAAATTGAATTTTAAGTTTTTGCTTTGGTTAGAATGGTATCTGAAATCGCGCCTCAAATCTGTAATTCGCTCGATTGGTTGAACTAGTAAAACAAGCGACAACAATATTTGTTGGCCGCCAGCAGATCATGCAAACACAAGCTTTGTTGGTGATAGAACGAAAATGCTATGTTAGGCGTCATCATGCCACTCCCACTCGTCTTCGTTACGATGGAAAAACTCAAATAAAAAATCAGTTTAGTGTTCAATTGACAGAATTAAATTCAAAGACTTCGTCAAAGCGGGGTTTATATTGATAGCATAGCCATTCGCAAAATCATAATTGTCCCTGATTGGCTGTTTTGTATGACTGCTTTAACTCGCAAAGGGATTACTCTCTTATATTTAGCCAAAAAAGGAGAAAATAAATTTTTTTAATTTGGTCAATCGCATCTCATAGACATAAAACTCGTCTCTTTTATGTACTCTTGCTATATTAAAAAATAATTGAATATCAGTTTTGACTTCTCTCATAAGAGGGCATTACTTGCTGAGCTGTACGTAACCAAGGACCATTCATTTTTTCACTGAAAATAAACTTACTGAACTTTCATGTTTCGAGAAGCAAATTACGGCGATCAAGCAATAAATTTTATAAAATTCGACACTAAATTACAAAATTATAAAATAAATAAGATTTAAAACGACTGCAGGTTGCTTCCATCTAGTGTTTAAGAGTAAAAACTACATCCAAGAGGTCAGGCCTGTTTTCATTAACTCTTTCTCTTGAAATCATTCTGACCGTGTAAGCATTTGTAGTGTAATAAATGAGCTCTTCAAAGTTTACATGTCATGCCTTGATTACATAATTGACATCCTGATGCTGGGTCACGGTGACATCTAATGACTATTTCCAGAAGTAAATAAAGGTGCTACCCCTTTATTTACTCCTCCTAATTCCAAATAAAATGAGCAAAGTAAAGTTTAAATAATTTTAAAATACTGTGCAATTTAATATTATGTTTAAGGTGCCAATAAAATAAACACCTAACCTTACACAAAATCATAAAACATTTTCTGTAATGTAATGGCGTCGCGTTAAATTTTTTTAACTAAATAAAGTTTTAACCCAAACTGGTGTCGCAAGAAAAATTGTAATTTATATCTTTAAAAACATTTCAAAAAAACTTTTACCTTTGTCAAATTTAAATTTATCCAAAATATCTTTTTTTTACAATTACTTACCAAAAAAAATGTTTCCACAGCATTTCGGATATTTCTGAAACTAAATACTAAATAATATTCTCGAAGTTGAAGTTTTAATCTTTCGACATATCTTCGGTAAGTTGCGTTGGTCTGACAAAATTCGGTTGCCGAAATACAGACCTCATGTAGATCAGGAGGAACATGTTGGCAAATTCATAATGACCTAACATCATTTTATCTAAAATGTATCAAATAAATAAAAAAATTGAAGTTAATATTTTAGCTTAGTCAAACATCTTGTGTAATATCAGAGCTCAGAGCTGGGTGCGGATGGAATGAAAATTTTTTGAATTCAACTGATGCATAAACTGGTGCATTTTCACCTGTAAAGAGAAAAATAAATATTTAAAATTATTCGTTATTTTTTTATTACTAAAACTTCACAGCACAATAAGCCCTCAAACACGGTTTTGCAGATGTTACTTAACAGTCTAGAGCGCAGTTTAAACATTGTATGCGTCATGTGCGGAATGCTTACCAAGAACAATGTCTACTCATTTGGGGCGATGAAGTCTTTTCGGATGGCAATTACGTTTTTAAAAATGAAAAAGTTGTGCTTATTTGTTGGGCTTATTTTGGTAATGGTTCATTACAGCGTCAGCTTTACGTATCATAAAAGCATTTATTTCAAGAAAGAAAACTTTTCTTTCCTACCCTTATTAATTTTCAATAATTAAGCCTGCTTACTTTACAGCCGATTACAAAGACTTCCAAATTGGATTAAAGTCAAATACACAGATCACGTATATTGACGACTCTGCAACATGGCCGAATTGGACAGATGATGTGGAAGCTTTTTGGGAAAAAATTGTCGCAAATTCAGCTTTTTTGTTGTACTTGTGTTCACTATATCCACGCCGACAGTTCATCTCAAGGTATATACATATAATAATACTTTTGAGTTCGTATTACATTGCAACGTTTAGAGGATGTCCACTTTTTTACTGCTCAACTGTCGCCCTTTGTCAATTGACCGTTTACCCTGCTCATGATTATCATCAGATCGCTCACATTTTGTCAGCAAGCATCATGCAAAGTATATTAACACAGTTTGTGAGCGATGTGTGTCTTATTAGTGTCTTTTATTTATGGATATATTACAATGACTTTGCAAAAGTATTTTTTAGTAATATTGTATATATTTGCAAAGTCATTGCAAAAATATTGCAATCTTTACGACTTGTAAATATAGTGTACATTTAATCACACTTTTACAATAGCTATACACATTTTAACAAAGTGTAAAAGTGTTAATTTATTTCTTTTCACTTTACATTACCTTTACAACTTGTAAAGTTAGTTACACCATTACAACTTGCAAAATAGTTGTAAAGTTAACTTTACACACCATATTTCACACTTTGCAATAACTATACATAGGTGTAAAATGTCAACTTCTACAATAGCTTTCACAATAACTTTATCTTTGTAAATTTAATATTTCTTGCAGTGGATCTTCCCTAGTTGTGCAGTGCCCGTCTGTGACGTCAACTGCTCACCGTAACCGCGACATCTTGCGACATCTTGTAAATTCTATTGTTCAAAATTTAAATAAATGAGAATTATATTTTTCATGAATCGTTAGTATACGGAGTTTTTTTTACATTTTTCAAAATCATCAACACTCAACTTCATTTTTGCAAATATACTTGTTCATTAAACCATGTATTTTAAAATTTGTGATTCTTCCAAAAAAATGATTTAAACTGTTTTGGCTGTAGGAAAATATTAAGCCAAATTTTTACTTAATTAAGACGAGCAACAAACTGCTTTCTTGATTTTTCAAAATTAGGAATGTAGAATTATTATAAACTTATGCAAATCACCACTAGTATAGAAAAACAATTTGATAATGTATAAATAACTGAGCAGTAAATTATTGATTTACACCTCAAAAGTAAAATGTAGATTGAGGAATCTTTTGAGAGAATTATAACTCCAAATCTGCACGACAGAAATTAAATTGAAAAAAAAAAATTAATTTTTATTTCAACATAAACCAAAATTCACTTTTTATTAGATATAGACATTGCGAAAGAATGTTTTTTACAGAAAATAAAATAATAATGCACATTAAAAAAATCTATACATATACTACAAAGTGAAGTTAAATCGTCAATTCAAACTTGCATGGGTTAACATCACAAAGTGCAATTTAATGTAATCGCTCCAATTTCAATGTTTAACATTTAGTTTATAAGTAATTTATTCAAAAAGAAAATATTTAAAAATATCTCAAGGTGAGTATTTAGTCATCCAAATTTTGGTCGGTAAATTCTGACATCCGATATATTTGTCTTTAATTTCTTTCATAGTTAATGACGAGAGGATGTCACAAGGTGCTCCATAAAGAGTTGTACGGATTTTCCCATTGGAACCATCGTGAAATGTTGGAGTTGACAATAAAACTGACTGGAAACTTTCCTTTCAACGTAAAAATGAAAAATTAGTAATATAAAAAAAATCATAACAGGAAAGTTAAATCTTTTCACGTATCAAATGAATGATTATCCCTTTTAAAAGAGTTTTTTCTTACCTCGAATGTCTTATCAGTGCAGTGTGACATGTGTCTCACTTTAGTCCAGTGAGAAGAGAATTCATAATTCCATGAATATTCACCATCACTACCACTTGAAAACACAATCACATTTGAATGTTTTTTAGATCTGGCAAAAGCCCTGGTAATTTCATTGGAATAACTCTGATCAGCAATTATGTATATTCTCTTGGCAAGGCATTCTTTAAGATCTGTCAAAAGTTCTTTGACAGTGTAAACTTCCGTTTCATCAACCTGTTTTTAAATCATGCAATTAGAAGTTTAGGGTAAATGGCTAATTAAAGTGTCTTACCTCTCCATTGCCATCGACGTCCCATAATAGCATGGAGCCATCACTTCTGGCTGGACTGTTTAGATATAGTACAAGGGAATCTACACAGTGATTTGAGTTACACATTTTTTGGATATGGTATCTCAAGGCTAATTTCATCGCAGCTGGGTAAATTGATGGATGGTCTTCGCCTAAAACTGAAAAGAACAAAAAAACGTCAGGTTTTACCAATATACTACCAAAATTAACACTCTATATTAATCAATTTTTGAAACTTCAAGAAGAAACATTGTGTAGTGTAATGTCATTTTAGATTTCGGGCAGAAAAGTTATAGTTTCTGAACACATCAACTTAAAAAACTGCATATTTGGTCACCAAACTCGGAACTACAGAAAATGGGTAATAAAATTGAACCCTAATAAAACTAGAGAAAAACTAGCTAACTTAAGTACAACAAAACAAAACATGCCAATAGTTTGCTGAAAATTCCTTTAACCAGTGACATCTACTAAAGTCATGCAGAAAATCTATTTTAAAACTATATTTCTAAAATAACAGTAATTTTTGAAAAGTGAATTTTTTTGGGTGGATTGCACCAACAACTGCTTAACTGTAGTTTAGATAAACCTTAGTTATTTTAGCGAAAAAAATTGTACGTGTTGCACCAACAAAGCAAATATCACCATAAATAACTAATTTGGGCGATTAAATCTCGATCTTTTCTTTCAAGGTTTAGGATTGGATGTATTCGGTCATGTGATCTCTGATATCTTCCACCATCAAAGGAAGTCGCCATACGACAAATACCTGGATCTCATTTTCTCCTCAACAATTGTCAAAATTCTTTTCGATATTGTAATGATATGACGTCATAGCATTCCATTGTAATTTCTAAGATGATAAAATCGCGACCCAAAACTTCTTTTGCTGGATGTTTTATAAAGAGTTATTTTATCGGTATGTTTAGAAAAGTATTGACTGTTTGCCGTTTTGTGTGATCGAATCATAAATCGAGACCCGTTCGTATGGTTTTTAACCTCCATCTGGAAGCTTTAACTGCCCACAATCGGGCGAATAATTAAAACCTATAGTTTAAGACAACCTAAAATCTAATTTCTTCAAACAATCTGAAATTATTTCTACACATTCTAAAACATTTTGGGTAAATTCTAAAGAATTATAATTTTCCCCATCAGCAAACATAATAACTTTCCCAAAATTTTTCCATCTTAATCAATTCCTCTAAAATATCCACTCTAAAAATTACCCAGCACCCGTGAATAACTGTTTGGACATAGTACACCTGCTTCAAGGTACTTTTTCATTCACAGTAGCCCTTCTTCCCTGCTAATTGATTTCTCTGGTTCCCGTTGTCAGACGTAAATCTAACCACTCATTAGTGGCTTCACGTCCAGCCCTCTCCTGCGCCCTGTAATTTTCAGTTCCGACTGAGCCACCCCCTCTTCTTAATGACCGCCTCTACCTCTCCTTTGGGCCTTTAAACCCTACAACACTTTCTTTGAAAAAAAGCAACTTGACTTGTTTCATGGTAAGGAAAATATCCTTTTCTTAGAAAGAACATTTTTTTTAGTAGTAAAAGTTACATAGATTAAACCTTGTTTTTATTACCGACTAAATTAGTACAAACATAAAACACTAGAAGGCGGTTAATAGTGTTGCCACTGACCCTTTCCCCTAAGGATTTGGGTGGTTTTAGAGGAATTTCCTAGCAAAACCCTGACCTTTCTAAATATTTGACCTTCAATCAATGGAAATAGTTGGAATTACTGGAGCACATAATCCTTCACCACACCTGGTAATGCTCAGTGACACATTTTGCAGTCAAAGTAACTATTCAATACTCCCGCACCCCAAAATTGTTTTGTTACATTTCACAAGACGTTGAATTTTAAAGGGGCAGTCAACCTTTGGAGAATTCCCATTTCTAAACGTGTGAAGGTTTCATTTAAGGGATGCAATGAGATACAAATTTCTATTGGCTACTAATAGAAATTATAAATATCATAAATAGAAAACAATCTTTTACCTTCTTGTGATTCTGCACCATTGGCATAGAAGATTTTAATGTTATTTCTTAAAAAGCCGGCGCCTCTCAACATGTAAAACGTATCTCTAATGATTTTAGTATGGACAATTGGGCTGTGTTCACGATTCCATCCTCCCGCGATAATAACTCCCTGATCACACGTTTCGAAAAGCCGGCATCGAGTGTGTACTGTTTCTCTTGATGTGGAACACCTTTGAGTGTTTACATGAAGTGGGTTGCACACTAGAGATTGAGTCGCGTTTAGACTACGGAGTTGTGGACATGGGGCAAAACCTGAAATATTAAAAAAAAATTAAAGAATTTTTATGCATTGAAATTAATTAGTGTAATAATTTACACCAATTAATACTAATTATGATTTTATTGATTTTTTTTATCTTTTAACAATTCCATTAATTAGCACTAAATTTAAAGTTAATTTTTAAAAATTCATTATAAAACACAAAAATTATCCAAACTTTAAATGACAATTTAATACCTTTTATGTCATCTCTGCAAACTAACAGTTGCTTAGGTGGTGTTTCCTCCTCATCCTCAAAATAAACTAAAGGTAGAAATTTAATTTCACATCTGCGACTTCTTCTTCGCGTTTTCTTCTCCATCAAATTGTGACATCTATTTTTTACTCCCTGAATTAAGCAATCCCTTCCACCTGAAAAGAAGATTTAGTTTTAAATTTTTTAAATAAGGTCATAAGTGTTTCCCAATGTAGGAAATGTTATTTTTTCTCTCTTAGAATGAAAAATTCTCCTTCTCCCGAATATAATTTGATGGTTTCGTAAACGACCTTCGTGCCTCGGGCAGGTGCGGCTCCTTTGATCTTCGCCGCCCGCCCAGATGACCACATCTTTTTTTTCCCCTCTTCAGTGAGTGACGATGTTCGAATCACACAAGCGTAAAAATTGGCCTTTTATTTGATGTCTTAATTAGTTTACCATTATAAATCAATTTTTTGTGATAGTATTCGGCATCCACAATTTTTGGCTTATAACAAGACCAGATACTGGATGACAAAAACATTTTTATTTAATTTTTATTTAATAATTAAAAATTTTAATCTAAATGTACAATTATACTATTTTAGTAAGTTTATGAGTGATTGCGAGATGCTAAGTGTTTAAATTTATTTATCAATAACTAAACAAATAGAAGTCGAGCTCACTTTGCAAATATCAATTTAAAATGTTCTGCTAAAATTTGCAAGAAGCAAAATTTCTTAAAATTTCTTTAGAATTCTGCAAAATCTCATACATTTCAAGATAGTTTCCACAGACTTTTCAGTGTTTGAATATTCTTTAAGTGTTGGCAGAATTTTCTTTTAGCGGGGATAAAATTCAATTTGTAGTGGTACGCTTCAAGCTCTGGTTTTTATAACCACTGCTACAATTGTAAAAGAGATTTGTTCTTCTTAAGAATTTTTTATGAAATAAATGTTTTAACAATTCATTGATTTGATAATTTGAAAGATGAAAGTTTCAGGCATTTTAAATTTTTCTATGTCAATGATCAAGCATTTAGTTACGTTAATAAAGACCAACATTTTTTCCCAAATAATTTTCTAGAAGTTTTCCAGAAGGTCAAAACAAATTCTACAGTATCTTATTACACTGTTTAAAGGTGAATTCAATATTCAATAAATGTTAACTTCTCAATATTAACTACTGTATTCCGCAGGGTGAATTTCATTTTCATTTACAAATTATAACATTCAACAGAATTTTGGGTTTTCTGCAATATTCCTCAAACAAGGTTAGATATTTAAAAAAAAAACCCATGAAACTAATTTTTAATCCAAAAAATATAACTTTCTAATTATTATTTTAAATATATTTTGGAAAGTAATTTATTTGTTCTATAACAACCACTAAAGAGGAATTTAAAAACTTAACTTACCTAAATGAAAGCCCTTCATCTCCCTGCATTCCTCTTCACTAATATTCAAATCAACGAAAAAAACAAACACCAAATGTCCAAAACTAGCATCAGGAAACGGGTCGACAACCAAAACAACATCATGAACTCCCCTTCGACTCAACGACCCATCAGGCAAGCGGGTAATCAATCTTCTATTTTCACTTCTTCCATCCGCAATGTAGACCGTACAATTCGCGCGTGACACATGCGACAAACGTTGATCAGCCGCATCCCTAGTGAGGCTCCGTACCCTCCTAAATGCGGCGTCGACCCACGGCTCTAGCGGCGAAGATGCAAGAAGGGCCGGCGCGGTGAGACTCAAGAGTAGCGCTACAAGAAGAGCCATGGAGAAGGCAACAGGTGTGTAGCTCTGATGTTGTTGTCGTGAGGAGACGTTGGGTGCTCAGCTTTTATTCTCCCCACGTGGGCTCTGCCATATCGGCGTGGCGGGGTGATAATCGGGAAACAAATTCGCGCGGCATACATCAAAGGATGCCGCCGCTGGTCACCAACTGGACTTGAGAAACGTCACAAAGCATTCGGGTTGTGATTGGAAGGCACAGTTGGAGAATTTTTTTTTCTCTTGAAGGTTAATAAATGGATATGAAATTGATTCATTAGGATATAAAAATGTAAAATTGTTAATTAAGAATGTTTTTAGTTTTTGGCAGTTTTTTTAGTGTTTGCTCGTTAAAATTTTTAAAGTTTTGATTTTTTGTAATTAAGTTATAGTTATGAAATTTTGAAAGTTTGAGCTGTTTGAAAATTGTGGAATGAAAATTGATGGAAAAGAAATTGAAAATTGATTTTTACAACTCTGAAATTTTTTCAAGGTTTTAAAAACTCTTTTTCATTTAGCTTGGAAATTTTGAAGGTCTTCCAAGTATTAGTCTTAACGATTATTTTCACTTTCTTTTCACATTTTTGCTGAAATTTATCTTTAACCATTCCCACTTTCTTTGTAAATATTCATGGAAAACACCCAAATCCCCTACCCAGTGATAAAATTCACACAAATTTTCCCCCAAAAATTCTTTGCATGTGTCGGCTAGGATCAAAGACCGCACGTGCCCATTCAATGTCCAACCATTTACCCTAGAGAAAAATTCAAAAACGTCTCTTCTATTTATTCCCCTTCCCCCATTTTTAATTCCCAATGAATCAGATAGATCCCCCAGCCTTTAACCCCCACCTTTTAACTAAACTTCGTCTTTGCTCTTTCTTCAAGCTTAGCGCCTTAGGCGAAATGGGTGCGCGTGCCAGAAGTAAAGATGGCAAGTGATAGCCTCTTTGTCGGTACGGAAAACTCGGAAAGAGATTCGCGCAGTAAATTGATGGTAAAGAGCCCCTGGCTGACTTATAAAAAGTTTAAGGTCAATTGACAACCTTAGGCTCTCAATTCTACATTTCATGCTTTCTGTATTGCACCTGAGTGAAATTGTTTTTTAATTGATGTTTCTTTTTTTAAATTCCATTTTGGTTGATTTTGGCATAAATGTTTCGAGTTCCAAAAATTGTACTCAATAAAAAAAAATAACTATTTTCACAGTATACAAGATTACTATTATTGAGAAATATTGCAATTTTATATTTTTGTCTTAGAGTGGTTATTAATTTTCTTACTAATTTTGGTTGGATTTTGTTGAAATTTGAAATTGTATTTTGAGTGGCTGTAATTTTGCGCTTTAGATGTGTTTAACATTTAATTTTAAAAAAGATGTGTTTTATATCTTTTTAATAATCTGAATATAAAAGTTAAAAGTTAGTCCTTAACATTCTACAAAACAACAACAACTTCAAAAGTTGCTGACATGATATAATTTCAGGTATCAAGCGAGTCCATTACACGTTAAAAGCATAAACAACAATGATATGTAGATAAATTGTTTTTCAAAGTAATTGTTTTAATCATCTTTAATAAAAGTTTTCAGAGAAAACTTTTATTCAAGAATTTCTAACCATCGTTCTTTGAGTTGCATTATAACAAGAGTGCCTCTCTCTCTCACTCCCAGGTTAATCTGGTGACCCCCAGTCAACTTTCTTGTTTAAATTTGGTCTTTGGTAAATTTGACATGTTTATTCTGAGTTCGAATCTGCTCTTCCAGCTGTGAAGTTTGTGGTTTGCTTTACACTATGCACAAAGCAGCAAGCATGACATGCTTCCACATGTGGCATATTTATTATTAAAACCATAGTTATTTAAAACTTATTACAGGTACATGTGATTGTAAGATGAATGTTTGTGTCACTGTTATTACTGTTTATATATATATATCGTACATAAACAGTTATTCAATTTTCAGGTATTACAGGTCTTATGAAGTGCCTACTGCTTTACCAACAAATAAGTAGATATTTTTGTGAAGATTTGTAATAAATATACACAAAACATAACCACTCTAATCAC
>JAQGAS010000897.1:0-30900 GCA_034686365.1 Pachymerium ferrugineum | reverse complement strand
CGGAGACGTACCTTAGTCGGCCCGCATCGATGGGGTGACGTCCCTACCCCATCTCCCCGGCCGGAGACGCACCTTAGTCGGCCCGCATCGATGGGGTGACGTCCCTGCATGCGCGTGATGGCAGAAAAAAATGTAGCGTGAAAACTATTAATTTTAGGAGGTTGATTATACTTTTAATGGAAAGAGGAAGGTTGAATTGCTAATAAACAGTGATTGTCAAATTTTTAATGTGTAAGGGACAATAGGAAAAAATTTTTAAACTTAAAGTAAATAAAACGAGCACGTGGCGGCGGAAAAAAAACGATAGCATGAAAACTATTGATCCTGGAAGTTTGATTATGTGTTTAATGGAAAGAGGAAGGTTCAATTTACCTTGATCCAGTCTATTATAGTATACATCATTGGTTATAACGCACATAACCGGGCTTGATTACATCCATGTTTCAAGTGAGGAGGAAAGCGCGGGAAGGGCCCCACCGCGCAGTGACGTGGACCAATCAGGCACCAATCTGATTTTAGGGCGTGGTTTTTTGGATATGGCTAACCTTAAGAGTATTATATTCTACGGACCTTGATCTAAACAAAAAGCGAACTTACGATTGTAATGTAAGCATCTAATCCCGTGTTCCGAAAAACACCATCTATAAACCTTTGTAAACAATTAACTATCACTAAATATCCTTGTAATTATGTCTTTCGCACAATAAATGACGTCATGCTCTTAGGAACATGATCTCTAGCTCCGCTAAAATCTGGCGCATGCGCAAGTACCGAACTTGCAAAGATTTTGAAAAATTTTTAAAATATTTTAAGACTAGTTTCTCCTCTCTATATATCAAAAATAACATAGAGTTGGTATTACGCATGACGTTTAACGCATGCGCAGCGGTAAATAAAGCGGATCGGAGTTATTAACCGATCATAAAATTTCAGAGCTGAGAGAAATTTTTCTCACCCGAGTCAGAGTCTGAAGCTAAGTCCATAAATAGGTTCCACACATAGGCAACAGCTGGCGCTAACTCTTTTTTTTTAGCAAATCTATGGATTTTTCAGGTTCATAAAGAGGTTGCTCACACAGGCAACAGCTGGCGCTAACTTTTTTTTTTTTCAAGTCAATTGACTATCTCCTTTAGATTTGTTCCAAAGTTAAGGTTCATAAAGAGGATGGTCACACAGGCAACAGATGGCGCTGCATGTTAAACTTTACTATTTACGTTCAAATGCGCCACCGTAACTTTTTTCATCAAATGACTTCTGAATTCAACTTTCCTATTGTTATTTTCTGTCCTAACTAAGACGGTTATTACTACAACTTCGGCCGTTGGCTTACATATAGATGTTCTAACACCACTGCATGTAATAGACTAAATGATCTACATACCGAAGATATAGAAAACATGAGCATGAACATAGTTGGCGATTGTGGGACACTGTAGTAGAGCCAACAGTCAAGTCTCGAACAGATGGCGCCACCGGTTCAACGGGCGGCAGGCAGGAGCAGCAAGCGAGCAAATGTTTACTTTTGTTTGTAGCCAGGTGACAGTCTTGTTTATTGCAATGAAAATACAATAACGAAACATTCATTTTAACTTTTAAGATGCGAGGTAATAACTTCTTAATTTTAAAACATCTTTGAAAATCTTGTTTCAAAACTTAATTTTTCAGGAAGTGAAGAAGATAGACCATCAACGAATTATGATCTACTTCCCCAAATATTGACTGATGATGAAGAAGATAAAGCCGATGAGCCTGATTTTTCCCCAGTTATCAATAATGAAGTAGTACACAAGAAAAAAATGTCGTCAATGCGTAGATGTGCCTTTATAACATCAGTAGCATTAGTTTTTATATCGGTCATTTGTTTTATTTGGCTCGTTCCTTGCGATGGCCCATTGTCTACTTGCTCAGCTCGGAGAACTCCATCACCAATCCTTTCACGATCGACTGAATGGACTTATAAAATACCCGATGCCGGTTTGTTTGTTTAAAACATTTTAAAAAATAGAAATATTATTTAATTTTTTTTTCTTGTATAGTTTTTGCTGGAGGATTAGAAACATTTCGAGGGAATGGAACTGGATCCATTTTATTGTCCTTTCAGCCCGCTTTGGGTGTAAATGAAGAAACATTCGGTTCTGGTGGTAAGTTTTTAATTTGATTCAATAAAATTTTTGTAAAGAATCGCCTGTATTAGGTTCCGGATTGATTCAGCTGAATGGTTCCGACGGTGTTAAAATGTGGCGACAAACTTATTTTTCTACTCCAACTCACATTTCTTGCGATCAATTGGACGTGAATAAAGATGGGATTAATGACTGTGTCGTGATTGGAATCGGAGGCCTTTTCTTTGTCGTTAATGCATCGAATGGTTAAGTTTTATTTTAGTTTTGGGATATTTTATACTAACTTAAATTGCTTATAGATTACACATTTTGGTATTTGCATGATCACGTGTCTAGTCTTCATCCGCACCACGTTTCGAATGCGATAGTTGTACCTGATATATCAGGCGACGGTGTGCCTGATTTGGTCACGTCGTGTATTTTGGATTCTTCTTCTGTGTGGTATCTAATTATTGTATCTGGTTCGATGGGTGAATTAATGGGTCGACCGGTCTCGTTTCCGTCTTGTTCCTCCGTTTCCTCTCCTGTAGTTTTTGATGATTCATCCAAGTTAGCCTTTTATTGCCAATCAGCTGGACAAAGTAATTTTGAAGTTAATTCTCACGTTTTTGTAGTTTGATAATTTTTGTTTTCTTAACAGGTTCAATCATTATTACTACTTTATCAGATTTGAAACAACTAGCTCTCGTGAATGATCAATCTAGAAATTATTCAGATATTTTTACTGAATTTTACCGGTAAAAAAAAAAAAGTTAAAGTTAATTGCCTTTAAAAATTTGAATAAAATTTTTTTATTAGGCTCAATGATGACGGAATTTTATCCAATTTGATCTCCTCAGACTTGAACAGCGATTCATTTCTTGATTTAATCGTCTGTTCAAGTAGTGGTCGTGTAATCGCCATCGATGGGCACACCAGTCAAGAATTGTGGTCGGCAATTCGACCGGGTCACCGAATCGTTAGGTAAAAGAAATAAAATTAAACAAAACATGTGTAGAAAATTTAGAAAGGGAATGAAAAAAGAAATAGATTTTTTGGGTGAGTTAACAAGTGGCCAATTTGCAGCTGCGTCGTTTCCTCTTGTGACGACAAATGGAAGCTTGTCCTAGTTACTTACTCCCCTACTCGTACACAACGTAATGAAGAGCGCTTCAATGCCACAAGTGTCGTTTCGTTTGTAAGCCGCATAATCTCTTAAATCCAATGCACGTCAACTGCACGACCCACCTACAATATTTATACACGTTACAAATTATTTTTCATGTTTTTAATTAAAATTTTAATATTTATTTTCATAGGTAGATGCGGTAAATGTTGAAGACGGAAATGTGTCTTGGTCATACTTCGATTCATCAATTTTATCACCAGCAATGGCCTCTCATTTTGAATGGCCCGCATTCAAATCCATAGTCTATTTAAAGGTATTAACGAAATTATTTAAATGACAGTTATTCAATTTCCTTGAATCTTTTTCAGGATTCGAACTTAAACTCAAGCAACGTCATTTCTATTAGAGAGAAATTGGTTGTTCTAAATTTACGGGGTAAATTGAAACGTGAAATCGAGTTGCAAACAAATTCTAGCGTTTATTACCGTAAGTACGTGCAGATTAAACGTAATTGTGTAGTAGTAATAATTTTTAACAGGCCTAAATGACGCCACAAAGTATTATTTTCCAGAAAATTCTTATCTCCCATCAAGTAAGAAAGATTAAATTTTATTTTACTAATTAATATAGGAAATTTATTAACAGGTATTGTTGGCGATGTTGATGGTGATGGAATCGTAGATGTAGTAAGTGCAACTACAACAGTGGAAAAGGAAGGCGAAAATAAGTTAAGGTATTATGTAAGCATTAGCAAACGTTCCTTACATGCTCGCGATGAGCATCATTGACTTACCTCGTCCTGAAGGACAATTCATTATGTCAATACACATCTTATGCAAGCAAAATTTGCTTTCTACCCCATTGTAATTGAACAAAAAAATGTTCATTAAACTTTTGGATGCCTTTATTATAATCTTAATAATTTTAATCAGTTCTTAAGTTTTCAACTTTATCCCAACTATCAATTCCAAGATCTATTAAATGAAAAAATGATATGTAAATGACTAAGGCTTTATTTTGTCATTTTCGTATTCGATACAGTCAAAAGAAGTCTCTATAAAATCGGGTGACTAGACGAACCCACAAAGGAACTGATCTATCCGATGCAGAAAAAGTGGTTGGAATAACCGGTAACGAACGCTTTGAAATATCCTCTTGTTCCTATCGATTACAGAAAAATTATCTTATAAAAAAATTGGCCGCCAAGTGGTAATGCAAATTACCTTGTGTAATTGATCTCTAAGACGCTTATTTGTCGTCATGACTGAAAATTGAAGTTCTAGATCTCGGTAAACGGATCGATGACCTTCAATGAGAAAAAATATAATTTTATTTCAATTTTTAATTTGGCTGGAAAATTTGATACCAAAATTGGGCGACCCAATCAAAGTAAGAAAAGGCGTCTCTTCTTTGGCTAAATACATCCAAAGACCTTTGGAATGAAATGTCCAACGATCTCGTTCATATTCAGCCAATCGTATACGATGATTTTGTGCTTGCTGCAGGACTTGTTCATAAAACTCTTTGGCTAAATTAGTGTAAGCAGATGGAATAGCACCTGCAACTCCTCCTGCTTTATAAAAGCCATTCACCTGTTATTTTTATAGACAAAAATTTAAAATCTAATTGACTAATCTTTTATTGTAATAATTAACCTTAGGTGAAGCCATTACTATTGAGACAGGAGCTGATGTGCAGTTTAAAATAACGTTTTTATAATCATCCGTTAAGTTAAAATACCCCGTTGCCATTACAACACATGCATTTTCAGGTGTAGTAATCAACAGACGTTTCGTAAAATTTTCATCTTGCGAAATTCCCATCGATCCCAGCTGTACCAAAGGAGTAACTAACGTGTCGCAGTCATAAAGTTCCGCATTTTTCCCTTTTTCTCCTTTAGATAACACAGCAGCTATTGTCTGACGACATTTGGCTTTAAATTCCGCTTCGTCACCTTTTTTAAAATAAAAAAATTAAAAGCTTATTTTTAAAAAATTTTTAAACAACCTTCAAATGGATGAACACTCCACGAAGGGTGAAGACGTCGTTCACCATTTGAATCCAACTGCAACGAAAATGATGCGACGGCAGTTACAAGATTATGGATATGTTGAGCTAATTCCGGACAATTTTCAAATAATAAATATCGGTCCTGCCGATTAGTGAAGTAATCATTACTCAAGTTCGCTCTAAAAGAAATGGAAACTGATCGTCAAAATTATTTTAAATTTTTATCTTTTATACCCAGAAATTAGAAGATTGTCATCAAAAATGAATACTTTCATGTGCTGTAAACCAAGTAATTCGTTCCAGCGATCAGGGGCTAGTTGCTTTAAAATTCCCCGTAATCTGGGAGTGTGGAAAAGGGCAACATTTGCTCTCTGATTTTGAAGTAGAGGTTGTAACATGGTACAGGAATTGGGATGGCCACGTAAACCTCTTGTATGATCGAGTAAAATTAATAATTCTACATGAGTGTCATGTCTGTCCAATGTATTTTGTATTTCCGACACCTTTTAAATAGATTGAAATTAACTTCGTTGAAAATAGTAAAAGAAAATTGTAGAATAAATAACCAATTTCTGTTCCAGATGTCCAGTTCCTAAGTATAAAGAAGCGATTGTAATTCTGCTTCTTGCTTTCCTCGTTTGGGCCTACAATTTGCGTATTTTCATTTCCCATTTCACAGATTTTTTTTTTTAAAAGTTTTATGAAATTACCAACATTGTTTCGTAAAATTCATTTGGACTATTCAAAACAGTTACGTTGTCACCATCGATAGGAAATGTTGTCTGATGTGTTGGGATCCACGCCAACGATTTAGGAATGTCATAGTG
The DNA here is from genome assembly GCA_034686365.1 of Pachymerium ferrugineum. NCBI lineage: Eukaryota > Metazoa > Arthropoda > Chilopoda > Geophilomorpha > Geophilidae > Pachymerium > Pachymerium ferrugineum. Next base: position 24,832 of record JAQGAS010000897.1, on the reverse strand, counting down.
CAAATCTGATGTTTTTGCTGATGATTTTGTATCTGGTTGTAAACATTTGGTTCGAGCATCGCATCGGATTTGTTTCAACCAACAACTAAGTATAGGCGCTACTATTCCAGGTAGTAACCTTTGAAAATAAAATCGATACCATTTATTTTTCTATGTATTTTATTTACCAATTTTACTTACTTTGTCAACATACGAGAGATCCCTCGTATTTTGTTGTCGGCACTTCTGTGTAGAAACGAGCGGAAACACGCGGTCGCAGCCATGTTGATGTGCGGAGGAAAATAAATATTTCAAATTGATTTTAAAAATAATACAATTTAGTATAAAGTTCAGTAAAATTATGTTTTAATGTTTTATGACATTGATTAAATGTCACACCGAAACTCCTGACTTGAATATTTACATGATCAATGACGTTTTCAGTTTCTGCCGAATCATTAATTAAGTGAGAACTTCCGGAAGACGAGGGTTCCAACAACATGGTGAGTGCGTGATGTGGATTTTATAAAATTTGCTAAATCTAAATGAATTCATTGCCATCCAGTGATGAAACAAAATAAATACATCAATTTATTAACCACATATATTTTTGTGTTCTTAGGGGAAAGACATTTCTCACAAGTATGATCGGAAAGTCGTGCGAAAGGAGCCTAAATCCCAAGATATTTACTTGCGGCTTCTTGTCAAAGTATGCGTATGATTTTATTTATTTTTCTGGTATTTAACACCCTTGTTACTGCAGCTCTACCGCTTTTTGGCTCGCCGGACAAAAGAGAAGTTTAATAAAATTGTTTTGAAACGTTTATTTATGAGCAAAACGAACCGGGCTCCATTATCCTTGGCAAGATTGGTAACACGACACTTTAAAATCTTGAAAAACGTGAGTTTTACCTTTTTTATAAAATATATTTCCAGGTTCGTTTAATGAAAAAACCAGGCAGAGAAGGCAAATTAGCAGTGGTAGTCGGAAGTGTGACCAACGATGTCCGTATTTTAGACATCCCTAAGATAAAGGCATGGTTTATATTTATATGAATATGTGAACATGTATATATAATTTTAAGATTTTTAAAAATACAGTTGTGTGCATTGCACGTAACCAAAGGCGCCCGGGACAGAATCTTAAAAGCAGGCGGTAAAATTATGACTTTTGATCAATTGGCTTTGCGATCACCAAAAGGAAGAGGAACAGTTCTCGTTCAAGGTACAAAATTTATTTTTGTTAACAATATTTTATGCATGCTGAACATTATTTTTATACACTTAGGTCCCCGTAAGGCTCGTGAAGCTTGTCGTCATTTTGGTCGTGCGCCTGGTGTTCCACACAGCCACACGAAGTACGGAATTCAAAAAAAATTTGTTGTACGCAATTTACTAATCCTTAATTTTTACTTTTTAGACCATATGTTCGCTCTAAGGGCCGCAAATTTGAACGTGCTCGTGGTCGTAGAACGAGTCGCGGTTATAAAAATTAAATACAAAAATCTGTGCAAATCGCCAATAAACGAATAAGACTGAGACATCCAATGAAATTCACTTTTATTCTTTTAAAAAGACACAATCAAAAGAGAAAAGAGTTCAAAATTTAATTTGAGCACGATTCTGTGAACGGATTAGCTAATCCAATATTAAGTTCAATAATTTCTCTTATAGGACCGGTTAATCTCTCAGCTATGCGTCGCCGCATTAAATTAGATACTAAAGTTGCCATCTTCTCTGCCATCCAAGTGGCCGGTCCTAGTCCACTCATTTTAACGTAAATTGGCCCGAGACGTTCAATCGTAAAATCCTCCAAAGTCGCTTGTGATCCGCAACTATTTGGTTGCTTGATTTTAACGCGAATTGTCGCTTCTCTAACACGGACACTCGCCCGTCCACTCATCCGGAACAGAGCCCTATGTAAAATATTTTTTAACTTAACATACTTTCAATTCAAAGACATGTAGTAAGGAAGGTCACACTTGTGTTTGCATTTGTAATGACGCAGAACAACATTTTGTTATTTGACTTTATGTGTTGGCTCCTACTTAAATGAAAAAGATTGACCAAATGAGGTACGAGTTGTCGTAAACTTAGCTAATAATTTCGTTCCATGCGTTCACTTTATTTTCCAAGATTCTTATCATTTCTGCGTTACTTAAATGTGAACACATGTGAACCCAGCTTATAAACAGACTTTTTATTCCAGCGATAACTAGCACAAAGGTTAGAAAACGCAATCACAGCATCTATCGTGGTACCGTCATTACCAAATGATAAACTCGTCTCTCCAGCGCGATAAACGGTAGCCAAACCAAGCAATTGCCCTTCTGTTAACGACTCTGCATCGGGTAAGGCAAGTGGATCTAGGCCTCTTAAAGGAAACAATTTTTTGATATGTAACCAAAATGTTTTATTTGTTAAGTTTGTGAGAGCACTGCGTTTAATAACCGATTTACACAAGAAAGTAAGATAACGTTACATTTTGTGTGAACAATCGTAACTGGTTACGAAATTAAAAATGCCTGACGTCACTAAATTGCAAATTCACAAGGGGCTTTGAAGAATTGTGACGATGGGCTTGAACAAGATGGTGGTCTTAAGAAAACGCATTACTCTCACAATTTGTTGTTTGTACCCGTGTTGGATTTGTTGTCTCGCGTTTTCCAAAACGTGATCCAAATATTGATTGGGATTTGTAATTCTCCTCCGCCCAGAACTATCAAGTACATGAGCTAATCCCCCGGGAATAAATTTTCCAACATCCATGTTTCTTAGATCAGCGTTGAGTTTCGTTTTCAACGAATCCTCTAGTGTTGCTAGAAGTCTGGGTTTTACACGCTCGAAAATAGCTGTACTGAGTGCCGATAATACGCCGTTAACCATAGAACCCAATGTCCCACCACCTAATAGATTATCAAAATACAGATCGACATTAGCAACTCGTAAATCTAAAACGAGTTGCTCGATTTGCAGAACGTTATTAGCGTCGTTGACCAATGAAGCCTTACCAGCCGCTTGTAATAAACTGGCAGTAACGTAAAAAAGCCCCTGACCAGACACGGGCAAAATACCCGCCGCGCGCCCGCTCAGCTGATAATTTCCTTCGACATTCACTTTAGGGAAAACGAGACATAAATCAAGCTGTAGTTGCAGTAAACTAACGTCTAACTGGGAAATATCGAATTGTGACACTCCGGTGACTGACACTTGATGAAACCGGGCACGAAAATTGTCCTCTTTGAAATGAATATCGGCAACGTGAAGAGGATCAAGCGGCGCAATTCCCAATTCGGCCACTCCTACGCTCATCTGAGCTCGAAATGCTTCGAGTACTCGGCGTAAGTAACAGGTGAGTGACGCATCTGCTTGTTGACGGAACTGTTGCACATTGTTGTCATCCGTTACCAATGCAAATGATAATAATGAGCATTCGATCACTTGGCTCAACGGGAATGTCAACAACGGCGACGGAGGAGGCTGCGATGGCCAACGACGGCGCCTGTGTCGCCCCCCACTCGAGTTGATGATGTGATCGGCATTCGAGTGGCGATTTTCTCCGCGCTGCATTGCACGACTTCATCACGAGTAGATAAACGATCGGTTTGGGGAAGAGAGGTGATTAAGAATGAAATCTGGCTGAGGTGGTTGCCATATTGTGTTTACCAACATTTTTTTAAGGTTTGACGTTACTCGTCGTTGATTGGTCACGTATTTTCCCCATGTGAATCGCGTAATGGAAAATTTTCTTTTAAAGTTAAGGTTTCATAGAATCGGAGTTAGTATTGAAGGTAAAAAGTGATACAACATAACTTTCATGTCGCCTTGAAATCTTTTTTCAATAAATTTACAAAGTTGGCGACTTTCTACGGCAATTTGAATTGCCGTAGACTCACTCCATTTTTCAAACCTGCGCATGATGTCATCAAAGGAAACCGTGACTTGAACGCGGGTCTGAAAAATAGGGGATGCAGCAGCGCGTATTTCTGTTGGCAGGGTATTAATCACGAAATTTTACAATTCTTAAATCTTTAATAATTATTAATTTCCTGCTGTAAAGTAGTGCTTTTTATCTTTGCAAATTTTATTATACAAAATGTGCTGTTTTACACTTTGACTAATTTTTCCACTTTTTCATTAAATTAAATATACAATCTTTTCTTCACTTTCTTTTTTTTTTTATTATTATTCTCCATCTCATCGTTCCGTACCACGATTTAACAGATTTCTTTTAGGAGGGGAACCGACTTTTTAAACGCTTCTTTTTAATCAATTTTAATTTTCTGCGATGTCCTGCATCTTTTTATTTCATATTTCATTGTTTTATAGACATTCATTTCATTAACGAAATTACAATTGCTCGCGCCTTCTTTAAAGTCGGTGTAATTAATTTTTTCGAACGACCAGAACAAAATATTTTATCGAAATTCGTATATTTGAATGCTATGCTCAGGCACATGAGTCAGTGTAAGAGACTGAAACCTGAAAAAAATAATATATTTTGGTGAGTATTATTTATTGTCCATCAAAAAAATAACGATAGTTCGAGCCGACAGAGGAAGAAGAATAAGTGTCAAGGTTCTTAAACTGAGAATTAGAGAAACCAGCCAATTAGAGCGAGTTAGAAGACATGAAAGGACGAATTGCAGTGAAGACAAATACCAGTAAATGTATTAATATAAGCTGGATTCGTTTTTTCAGATCTCTTATAACTCGCAGATTGATTTGATGCATGTTATTTCTGACCTGAACTAACTTTATCGGATCGATACTTCGGTATTTTTTAGGTTGGACAAATAAATATTGAAACTATATAAGTTAAACACGAAGTTTTTCATCAACTTTGTATTTCACCGTTAGTTTCATTATTTATAAATATTTCAGTATTTTTTTTCAGATAAAATTTAATTTAATTTTAAAAACCATTCTGAACTACGGTGATAATAATATCCTTCTATGGTGGCCGTTGACTTTTGAAAGCATATATAATAAAATCCGGCAAAAGATGCGCCATTAATGTCTTTAATTGTGTGATCAGGAACGAGAAAATGCTCCTAACAAAAAAAAATAAGTAGTTTTAATTATTTTATAATATTTTATAAATTTACGTACTTTCCATCTCATAAAGACATAGTCAGTATTCTTCAATTCATCATAATCAAATGTATCCGAATTGAAACACTTGACATACTGGTAAAATGACAAGAATTTACTCTACAAAAAAAGACAGTTAAAATTTGAATGAAATGACGTTTATCGAAACAAACCCAGTGTTTTTTATCAACATCTTCATCAGCATCCCATTTTCTCGTCAGAAATGGATATTTTTTACTAATTATTTCTCCATCAAAGAAAGTGGTAAGAGTTGGATACTCTTCTGTCAATCCATTTATTTTTAAATAACCACATAAATAAGCGTTTTCTTCGTCAACATGCTGCCAAAATGAAAATTATGTAACATAGTTTATTAATAATAATGAATGAAGTGTACCTGTAGTACTACTTCGACATCATAACAATTGCCTTTGCTTTTTTGATGCCCTTGAAATTTAGAACCATTATAAAGAAGCGAGCGCGCCACACCTGGTTGATGCGAATTGGCAGGCGGTGGCGGGTTGATGTCAACCCACGTTTTCACCGGCATTTTTTCGTGCCGAGCTCGGGTGCCCGCACCGTTTCTTAGCAGTAACTGAATTAGTGCCGATTATCGGTGGCGATGTCCAACATCACATTCTTTCATCAAAATGGCGCACATAAGGAGCATGATTTTGGGTCAATCGATCTAGATCCGGCATCATCAGCGCCAACTGGTAATGAGCATCTGAATTAAAACGTGGAAAAGATGCAGGTGAGAAGCTTCGCATCTTCCGCTGTTTGTTGGGCTGCCAGTAAGTGAATACGTCTTAATATGATATCGTTTTAACGTTTTATAATTAACATTTTAAAAAGAGAGAAGGCGATTTTATCAACGAGCAGCAGTAAATCAGTCAAACGGTAATTTTTTTTATAAAACTTTTCATGAAAATTTATCGAAATTTTTGTTCTCCTTAGGTAAATATGAAATTTGTTTGGATCACCGTAAACTCAAAACTCCCCAAGGAAAAGTGTTGGAGGTGCCGTCCCACGCTCTTGCATTGGCCGTAGCTCAGGAGTGGAATATTCAACAAAATTTAATTAATTTAAATTCGATGCATATAGTAAATTTCTCTGTTGAATTTTTTTGTTGAATTTATAAAATTTATTACAGTTTTCCGTTGCAGACATCTTTATGTAACACCGCATTGGACAATCCGATGAGATTTACAACCCATTCTTTAGCAGATCATATTTTGGATTATTTAGAGACAGATACCCTTTGGTTTGTTAATGACTTTAATTTTAGAACTGATATTTCACTTTGTGATAACGAAACTGAATTGAATTGTCGCAAAGCAACGTGCGTTTTGTTTCAACTTTCCTGTCCAAACTTTTCAGTTTTCCACAACAAGAACCGGAAGAACTGGCCCAACTACAGCGGAAACATTGGGATCCAATAGTCGCTTGGTTCGAAAAAAGGTAAACGGTTTAGCTATTCCAATTTATAATCTAACATATAATCTACAAATTTATTATTTATAGATTCGATGTGAGTATGAATTGCAGTTCAGTAATTGGAGGGCAAGCAGCTTCGACAGTAGTTAAGGACATTTTAGGACGCCAATTACTGTCGTATGATTTCTGGTCATTAACTGGTAAACTCTGCTTAATTTTTATTTTAAAAAAAGAAAAATTACAGTCAAATATTTACAGGTTTATTCAGTGCAACTGAAACATTAAAATCTCTAATGTTGGCATTAGCAGTAGCTGAACGTAAACTCAGTTGTGACACTGCTGTCAATTTATCACGACTTGAAACTGAATTTCAGGTTACAATTCTTTAAAATTTGTTTAAAGCATAAATAAATCTTTTTATATTTAAATAGATTGCCCGCTGGGGTAACGTGGAATGGGCTCATGAATTGGAATTGATGGATTCAAGAGCTCGAGTAGCCTCGGCTATTTTATTTCTACACTTGAATAGTGAATCAAATAGTGTATTAAAAAAATCGAATCGAAAAAATAAATAATTATTCTAATATTTCTCGAATAGATTCAATTTCATCTTTGACATTTCGTTCAAATTCTTCAACATCTGCAGTTTGACAATCGACAAAATGTGTAATTTCTAAAATCCTTTTACGATTTCGATTGATTTCGTGATTACGCATCGATTCCAACACGTTGTCGGTCCAAGCTTTGATTCCCAATGCAATTTTATCTTCAACTCTGTCGATTTTTATCGTCCTTGCGTCGTGTGATCCGTGCAATGCAGTCAACACTGTATCCTTATCAGTAAATAACTAAAAGCGGAAAAAAAATTAAATTTAAATTTAAATTTTTTTAAAACAGTATGTATACATCTTTCATCCGTAAAGGAAGCGCTTCTTCATCTTTCATCACCCTGTCCATAAAAAACAAACTAATATCAGCCAATTGTTCGTGGAATCGTGTTTCCTGATCTCTTAAAACCGTTGCTACATTTCGGATTGATTCAATTGAATTTTGCGTCATTTCTAGTAACATTCTCTCAAATTCTTTAATCTGTTCTTCCATTTGATCCGATAGGTACAATTCATTTTCCATTAATTTATGTCCGACAGAATTAATCGCTTGATGATGATCGGTCGTGAGTGTCGTCATCCAACTATAATTCACTTCTTCTTGTTGAGCCGCTCTTTTTAATTCCCGAACAAACTAAAATCAAACCAGAAATTAAATTTAATTAAACATTTTAATTTTTTTAATTTTTTACTTTTCCTCTATCAGCAGAAAAACGGTCTGTCATTTTAACTGCTTTCGCTAGGTTCTCAGAGTCTGCATTACCAATTGCATGTGTAAATTCATCTACTTCTTCTTTTCGTTTGTAATAGTCGGCCAAAGCTGTGTCAAATGCTTCTTTACAGGTTGATAGCATATTATCTTTGAATGTGTTTATTTAGGAATCAAAAACTGTTCGATTTAATTTTTTTTTTTTATTATTATTAAAGGATATTGCGAGAGAAATCGATCCGCTCCTTCTAAACTCAAACATAAAGCGACGTCGTGGTCATTTGCCAACAGCGAATCGAATAAAACTGATGAATATAAATAAGTAACGCACGCTTCCTAGACATATATTAATCTATGTTCATATGATTATAAGCGTCTGTGCGAATGATACTAACCGCGTGGAGTTTATTTCGTTCGTCTAAAACTCTTTGTTCGGCCATTTTTTGTTGTAACCCTTTATCTTTGGCCATGATCGCTTCCACACGAATGCAATATATTTCAATCCCTTTAGTTTTCTAATAATTTTATCATATGAATTAATGTTAAGTTAATTATTTTTCAAGTAAACAATTTTACTGTATCTTCATCCAATAGTTTGTAATCAAGATAAACAACTTCTGGAAGAAAAGCTCCTACATACATCCGATAATTTTTGTTGGAACAGAGCGGATTTCCTTGCACATTTAACGTTTTTACATTGGGCATTCTCCTTACAAGCATTAACTAAATAAACAATTATTTTTTTTATTAATCACCAAATACTACTACTACTACTTTTGTCACTTATTGTACATTTTCCAGGTCTTCCATGTTATTATTACCGACACTAAGCACTTGTAATTTCTGTAAATGCTCTAAATTTTCTAATTTTTGGATATGGTTGTTGAATAGAGAAAGATCCTCTAAATTGGTCAAGTTATTCAATCCAGAAATTACTTCAATATTATTAAATGACAAATCTGTCAATTATATAATGAGAATGTTTTAGGATCTTTTTTGACTTCAACATACCGAGCCACTTTAGACTGACTAACGAATCTAAACCTTCAATTTTCTCAATTAAATTATTATCCAAGTTTAATCTCTGCAACGAATTAAAATTCCACAGGTTTTCAATTTGTAATATATCTGCAAAAATAAAATAACGTGTAAACTTTCACTATAGTTCAACATATTGTTTTAATTTCCAACTTCGAAAACTCAAAACCAAAATCTTGACGTCTGGAAATTTAATTCCATCTTGAAGAGCAATTCTTCCCGCTTCACCTTCCGGTCTTTGATCTTCAACAGCTTTTAGTAGTAACTCTTCACTTATAACAGTCGGTTCGGTGCAATCATAAATGCTAACCATTTCTACAAAATTTTATAATTTGTTTACAAATGCAAATGTGTTGTAATAGACGCGCCGTCCTCTAGCGGCAAAAAGGGGCTCTATCTTGTGATTATTACGTCACGAATTGTGTATTGGTACTGGTGCGGTTGACACTTGCTACAAAATTGCTTCATTTTAATCATCAAATTATTTTCTTACATGGATGCAATGACAACGTTTTTTGGTGGAAATCCTTTCGCTACACCTGTTGGGCAAAAAATAGGTACAATAAAATTTAAAAAGCGGAAATATATCAAGAAGTTGAGCAAGCATATACGTTTTTCAGAACGAGCGACCGATGCTTCCCTTGCGTCAGAAAATTGGGCGTTAAATATGGAAATATGCGACATCATCAACGAATCGGAAGATGGGTAATATCTTAAAATGGAATTAAATGAATCGTAGTTAAAATATTTAATTTTTTTTAAAGTGCAAAAGATGCGATTAAAGCAATGAGGAAACGGTTAACGCAGAACGCAGGAAAGAATTATACGGTCGTCATGTACACACTCACGGTATTTACGTAGATACAAGGAAATTGATAGGAAAGTGAATATGAATCATCCATTTCATATTTTAGGTTTTAGAGACGTGTGTTAAAAATTGTGGTAAAAAATTTCATTTATTTGCGACGAGTAAAGAATTTGTACAAGAACTTGTTAAATTAATCGGACCAAAAAATGATCCACCAACAGCTGTTCAGGAAAAAGTACTCAGTCTTATACAGGTAAATATTTTAAATTGTAGCATGGACTTGAAACATACTTTTTTTTTTTCTATTTTTTAAGAGTTGGGCTGACGCGTTTAAAGGGAATACAGAAATGAGTGGAGTCGTTCAAGTTTATCACGATCTCAGACAAAAAGGAGTGGAATTTCCAATGACAGATTTGGATGCTATGGCACCAATTCATACTCCATTGAGAGTATGTATTAATAGTTGTCTTTATTGAAGAAATGGAATGGAATTTGGAAAAGTTTTACTACAATTGTTTTTATTTAGAGCGTAAATGAGAGCGAAATTCGTGCGCAGGCACCGCCGCCACAACAACAACATGATATAGAAGTAAGAAAATGATAAATAACTTTTAATGAATACATATAAAATATAAATTTTATTAAAATAGCCAGTGCAACCTGTTGCACGACTGACTGCTGGTACTGTAAATATAACTCCCGAACAATTAACGAAATTGCGCTCCGAGTTGGACATCGTTCAGGGCAATATGAGAATTTTTGGGGAAATGCTCACTGAATTGGTACCTGGAAGAGAACATCCTAGCGATTTGGAATTGCTATTGGTAGAAAATTTATAGTTTTAATAGTCGCTAAATAATTTATTATTGAAATTAACAGGATTTAAATAAAACGTGTAAAGCGATGCAAGCGAGGGTGGTCGAGTTGATCGATCGAGTTGGCAATGAAGAAGTGACTAGTGAGATCAACATTTTTCATTTTATTTATACCCAATATTGATTTTTTTTTTTTTATTTTTGTTCATGAAGACGAATTATTGAGAATAAATGATGAAATGAATAATTTGTTTTTGAGATACTCACGTTTTGAAAAGAACAGACCAGTGCCAATCGGAGCACCGGTAACATTTCTTTTAGAAATTAAACTAATAAATATATTAATCGACTTTTATTCAATAGAGTGGCGGTGCTGTTGGTGCAGTTGCCGAAGAGAAACCTCTCATAGATTTAGGTGCTGATGTTGACTCTGATATTTCTTCCAGAATGGAAAATTTGAGTGCTGGTAAAAATCAATTGAGATAAATTTATGAATTCTTGTCTTTGCCCAGCGAATTTGTTATATCATAACCCCCATCTTCTTGAGTATAACGAAAATGTAATAATAATTATAACTAGCTATAACAAAATCTTTGCGCGAGCGTTAAATTTTCATACGTTTATCTTAAAACCCAACTCAAAAAAACTTTTCAAAATTCAGGCGCATCAGCAAATGCATCGAATCGGAAAGGAATAGGAGCCGATGACGAATTCGACATGTTCGCTCAATCACGAACGGCGTCGTATGAAAAGACCAAAACAAGTGGTAGTTCTTACGACGACAACGCGCGAGCGGACGATGCAAGCAAATCGTTGGCTCAGTTGGCATCGGCCAGAAATACGGTAAAATAATAAAACCCAAATAAGACCGCTTTCAATGTTCTTATGTGTTGTTTGCCTGTATCATTGTTGTTTTTTTTACAATTGTCTTTACCGCTTCGCTTCGTCAGCAGTTGCCGCCAGATGAAATTTTAGATGACAAAGTAAGCAGCTTTTAAATTGTGTACAAACATAAATCTCCTTTAAATTTGCAATTATATTAATTCGACAATTATTTTAATTAGCTGCAGTCGGAGAATGATTTCGACGAAATGGAAGCTTGGCTTAAAGGACAAGTAAGTGGAACATTTAAGTTATTTGCGCAAAATATAATTATCTTGACCATAACCATCAAAGAGTTAATGATGCCTTTGCGTGACATTTTTCACATCTTGAAGCGTGTTTCCCATTTTTTATAAGTATTATAATTAAAGTTGACACCGAAAAAAAAATTAGCCAAAACAAATGATAATCTTTCATATCGAAGTGTAAAGTTTAAAATATAAAAAAGAAAGATAAAGTTAAGAGCATTGTTAATTATCTAGTCAAAACAATCTATTGATTTTTTTCCCGTTATTATTTTTAGCCTGACAGCAGCAGACCATCAGCTGGATCACAACCTGTGAGCAGCTCAGGTAAATTTGTTTTCCAATTTGGTGTTTTCAAAAATGTTTCCTTTCATCTATTTGCATTATGACTATTTTTGACAATTATTCGATTTCTTTTAAAGAATATAAGTTTTGCCGAACTATTTCACTATATCTAGACAATGGTGGCAAATGCTTCTAGCGCCACCATTGTCTTAGGTAGCGGAATGTTGTTTGACGAAACATAACTTGTGAAATACTTTTAATTTTGATAAGTTCCTACAAGAAACGGAACTTTTCAAATTGTCACAATGACAAATGACTGTGGTATAATTCCTCAAGCTAGTATTTAGCCAAAGTTAGGTATAGGTGGAGAAACTTCTGAATGAAGTAGCCGGGAAAATGAAATTCAATATTGAAACTATTTGCTTAAACTTAAATATTCAAAATTTCAAATCTTAATTTTTCGTTTCGTAACTGTTGGCCAATTGTATTCTTTCACTTAAACTTTTCCACCAATCACAGCACATATTGTATTGACGCCATGTATCTGATATGTTGTGATTGGTCATGAAATTTAAAAGGGAGAATATCACTGGCCGAGACATTTTACCTGATTATTTCTAGAATTCGATCGTTTTCTGGCAGAACGAGCCGCTGCTCCTGACCATCCTACAAGGAGTAGTGAAACACGGCGCCAAGTTGAGAAAGAGGAGACGGAGAACAGACTCTTTGCTTTGTAAAAGTAACGATAATTAAGGGGATATTATTACTATTAAGTGTAATTATAATTAATAAACGGGTGAAATGAATTTGCGACCAAACAAAATAAAAGATTTTATTGCTTCACACACCGAGTGATTTTTGTTTTTATAACAGGTTACAATAATAAGGACGGACGGACGATTTTGTTTAATATCAGGGAAGGAAAAGTTTTATTTCTTTAAGGTTGAGCAAAACGCCCCGAGATTTATTTAACGACGTGTAACTGGAAGAAATGTAAAGTAAATCGAGTGCAATTTTAAAATCAACGTGTGATTGGACGGAATAAAACGGTAAAATTTAAGCTAGGACTCAATATGAAAAGGACTCGCAACGGGTTATAACCGACCGGTTTTTGCGTAACGTCATTGCGCATAGTATTGTGGGAGGCCATATTGGGCCCTAGATTTAAGGCACTGAAATGGGACGGAACGTGCTGGACGGATTCGTTTGTATTTTTTTTTTCTCAATAAATATGTACGCCATCCAAATCTATAAGTCCTTCCAAATCGAGCGTAGATTCAAGCGTGTGTTTAGTATCAACATCAGCCCAACCACCCAGATCACCACCAGATTCAGACGTAGCAATACTAATCAAAGAAGGCGCCAATGCCACATGACCCGATTCGTTTACCCCCGTCAAGCGCCACCATTCGGGTGTCGGAATATGAGTCCCATGAACGGTCAAATCGGGCACTTGTGGCTCCCCAAAAAGACCATCGTCGTCATCATTCGTAAGATTCCTATACGCAGCATCAACTTCATCTTCACTCAACAATGCATTCCAACAGAAATCTCCTTTTAGCTCCACATGATCGCCACGAGGCGGCGCCACCAAAGCGTGAAGCGGGGGCAACGGCGGAGCTTGTGGGGGAATAGGACTCAATAATGTTGTTGTCGTTGTTGTTGAAGTTGTGTTGTGAGTAATTGTTTCTCTTCTCGCTCTTTTATGTTGATTTCCGCCATTAACTCTCCTCTTTTTAAAGACCCCATCGACTAGGGCGTCTGCATATGCGGGATCGAGTCGCCAAAATCCGCCTTTGCCAGGTTCATCTTTACTTCTAGGTACTTTGATAAAACATTTGTTGAGTGATAGGTTATGGCGAATGGAATTCTGAAAGACCAAATAGTCACGTGATGATGGATCGATCGGTGTTGTGCGTGAGAGATTTTGCTCCCATTGTGCTGTGCGGGGGTGAAGCCATCTTACAGGCGGTGCTTTAGAAATAAAAAAATTTAATTTTTTTTACATTTCTTTACCTGCCAACTGGGTTCAGCTTTTCGATAGTAAAGGAAATTATCACGAATCCATTTGTAGATAGCCGATAGTGTCATTTTATTTTTATTGGCTTTCATAGCCATACAAATGAGACTGGCGTATGAATATGGCGGTTTGACATCTCCGTTGGTCCTGTAGTCAACATCGTCAGGTGGTGGTTGTGCTCGTTGTCGTTTTTTACCTCCGTCGTTTAAATTGCTCGTTGTGGTTGTCGGTAGTGGGCTTGCGGGTGGTGTTGGTGGTGTTGTAGTGGCTAATGCTCCCATGATGTTTAATGAATGTAACCAATTGAGATTGGTTAAACTGTCATCTTGGAGTCTGTTACTCGTTTCTTTGCCGCGCTCTGTCGTCAACATTTCTGGGAAAAAAAATTCCATTTTTTGTTATTATTGTTTTTAATATTTTTTTTCTGTCTTACCAGTTATTTGTTGGTCGACTGCACGGCGCGGGGCAATGGCGTCTATGAATGCGCAGGTGAGATTCCAGGTAAGTCGGCCCGCGCAAACGTGCGTCACCCGCATCGATCGAAGCCTACCCCCATAAATTTACAAAGATCTTTTACCTTGCGAGTTAAATGGACGCGACCGGTCGATCAGGTGCGATCAGTTTTGCTTTGGTTCGCATAAATTTTTTGCCCACCTGATATGGAAGGGAAAGATATTGAATAAAAACCGTTGTTGTAATGACTATTGTTTTTGAATTTAAAGCGACATGAGGGGTGGGAGATAACTGATGCTTGACGGCGTGCAAAAGGGGGACATGTGTGGAGTTATTGGACCGTATCTTTTGTCGGGGAAAAAATATAGCGTGCGGTTGAAAGTGTAAATAAATGAAAGATTGAAGTATTTAATCATTAGGAATCGTTTGAAACTATTTAGATATAAACGATAAATTTAAATGTATATTTTTGGTATATTAAATAACTTCAATAAATTCAACAGATGTATGGTTAATAAGGAAGTCACATCTGGAAAGTTAATACTATAATTAAGTAATGTGCGAACGTCAAAATAAAATCATAGAAGTTTCTTAACACAATTTAGTGTACATGAAAAGAGCTACCGTAGATATTTTGCTTGTGGTGACGTCACAGCCTCGTGGCACCAATATGGACGGGAGTAACGGTTTCTCTCCAGTACGTCGTATTTAAATCACGTTAATTTAGAATAAGTTCATTTGTTATTTGATTGTTTGTTCCAGGTCGTCGTAGAACCGCGGACGCAAGCTATTAAGTAATGAGTTTTTTTTTTCGGCAAATTAATAAGAATTTTAATTTAAATTTTTATCAAAGGCATCCGCTCGCTGTGATTAGTCACTTGAGTTTTCGGGCATTAGCACTCGTAGTATATTTACTGTGCGGCTTTTTTAGCGAAAGTTTCATCGGAAGTTTCGTTGTAATTGTCCTACTCTTATCCCTCGATTTTTGGGCTGTGAAAAACGTGACTGGTCGTCTTTTAGTCGGACTTCGTTGGTGGAATTACGTGGACGATCAAGGCGTCAGTCACTGGATTTACGAAGCTAGACGAGTAATTTTAATTAAAAAATTTTTAAAAAATGATTTAATTTTATATATGCTTGCATTTTTTTCAGGATTTGAGTCAGGTGTCACCTGTTGAATCTCGAGTTTTTTGGACGACGTTGTTTGTATTTCCTCTACTGTGGTCCGTATTTTTCTTTGTCGCTTTATTTAGTATCAACTTGAAGTGGTTTGTAAGTAATTTTTAATTAATTGTATTCAAAATTTGTAAATTTTAACTTTAAATTGCAGGTGGTGGTTTGTATAGCGATTGCTCTCAGTGGAGCCAATTTATACGGTTATGTTAAGTGCAAATTGGGTAAAAAACAAACGTTGGGGAACGCTGCCACATCTTTTTTTCAACAAAACGTGCTGAAAAGTGTAAGGCGAAGGGTTATTTATTCAGTTATTATATAACTAATTTTTCCCTTTTAAATTTCTAGATGTTTAATCAAGCCAAAACACCTGAACCGACCGCATCAGCACCAACGCACACTATTTAAACCCTTAGCTATTAAATTATAAGACAAAATAAATTATCGCGACATTTCATCACTCGTGACGTTTTTTAATTCAAACGAAATGACATTATTTTTTAACAGTCCACTCGCGATTTTAGCACCAGTCGTTTCTGTGGCAGTGGCGTGTGAAATAGCTTATTATGTCTTCAAAAGGTTAAGAAACCAGAGCGGGGATAAAAGTGAATCGAAAAAAAATATGAGTAAAGTGATTTTCTTTCCGGATGCGAGCGTTGTTACGTCAAACACGAACGGAAATGTGAAGACGAATTCCAGTTTTCAATGTTTGATTCATCACTTATCCCAGGCCGAGAAGAGCTTAGACGTATGCGTCTACATATTTTCGTGCAATCAGTTACGTCAGGTAGTCGAAAAAGTGCACGCCAGAGGAGCACGGGTGCGAGTTCTTATAGACGAGTCGCAGAGTGATGCATCTGGGTCACAAATAGAAAATATGAGACGGAAAAGTAAATTTTATCGAATGTGTTTTGATATATATTAACAATGTTTAGCTATTTTTTTAGGCATCAGAGTACGCACGTCAAAAGGAATGCCATATTTGATGCACCATAAATTCGCAATTGTGGACAATCGTGTTTTAATTAACGGTTCATTTAATTGGACTCGCCAAGCAGTAGTCGGAAACCGCGAAAATCTCATCATCACCGAGGATCAAACAATTGTCAAACCCTACGTGGAAGAATTTGACCAACTTTGGAATCTTTTTGATCCCCGAAATGAACTGGAAAAAGTTTAAAGTTAACTGACAAATTTTTTTATTCCATTTTTGCCTGCAGATAACAAGTAGCATTCGTAATAAAAAAAGGCTTCCAAAAATTCGCAATTTCACTTCACATTACACAAAAAACAAATGGGTAAGTAAAGTATTTTAATTGTCAATGGGGGCCGCCATCTATTTACTCGGTTAAACCGATCGACATTAAAAGACGCGATCTCTAAGCGCTCTATTGGGAAGAACTGCAACTATTAACACAAACAACAAGAAATAAAAGTATAGACCACAGCGATCGATACGTTGCGGATAGAGAATGAACGAGAAGCCGAGTGGGTGGGGATACAAGAGCGAGGAAAGTTGTAATTAACAGGTGATTTAACTCTACAATTATTCCACACTTGGAAAAAATATTCATTAACGAAAATTTTGTATTCGGCCACACAGATGCTCTTTCCACGGTGCTCTACTAAACGGCCATGCTCCTTGCGCCTTCCGACATTCAATTCCTGCGAATGGGAACGACAAATTTAGTAGACCCAGCATTAGACGATCTAAGCAAAGAATTAATCGCTTCCAATTACTCGCTGCCCAAACTGCAAGTAGCGGGCAAAGACGGCGCCTGGTTCGCGTTAAATAACAGTTTACTTCACGTCGTACGCGAATTGGAAAGAGTAGGAAAATGCGACCGAGTTAAAGTCGATGTTGTTCCACTTAGTAAAGTACCCACAACGGTACAACGGGGAATGGTCGTGCAACAAACGGCGACTGTAAACGACAATAGTAAAAGTTCAGGTGAGTTTGTAGCGGTAAAAATTTTAACATCACTAAATTGAGAATGAACTCGTCCACTGCGCCATGATGCAGTAAGTATTTGCGCCTTTAAACATCTGTCACGTGTTTTATGAAACATATCATTGATGAAAATCCGTTGGTTATTCCCGCTCAATGATAAAGGGAATTTTTCTTTAACAAGTTTTCATTTCTTCCCGTTAGCGTTTTTCTCAAAACAAGGTTTTAGGATTCTTCCTAATCCAATTTCCCTTTTAATGAATCCTATTTGTAGATCCGAGTCGAGAGACAAAACGCGGATATGAAAAACTTCCGCCCACGTTAGATGAGAGTAAAACTGATGTTTCCGATGAAGATGATGACTGTTCTAGTTCTGATTGCTCAGATAAGCAGAATTCTGATAGTGAAAGTGACCAAGGTAATTACATATATTTTATTACGCAGCTGAAAAGTTATTAAAACTTAAAAAAAAAAAAACGTAAAATAAATCGCATATTCCCATTTCATATTTTTAGAGGAAGATTTGACATGCAATGTTTGCGACCGGTCATTTGCAAGTGCTCGTCTCCTGGCTCGACATCAACAAAAACGTCGACATTTCGGCTGCTCAGTTTGCGAAACCCTTTTCTCGACCATGATGTTATTAGAAGAACACAAAGAAGTATTTGATCACTGGTCAGAAGACGAGGGAGATTCTCAGGATAGTGAAGACGATGATGATGATGGGGACGACGAAGCAGGTCCTCAGAAAACTGAGGAAATGGAAAGACTGCTTTAAGTATTTTAAAGACTTATTTCTCTTACAAAATGTCGTCGACTCATGTCGGTGTCACGTGCTTCCTTTTTAACTTTCCTTTTTTGGAAAAAATATGATGCATTCTTTTTAAATTGGAATTGTTTTTTATGTTCCAAATGAATATATTGTAAGTTAAAAAATTGCTGATTGTAAAATAATAGTATTAAGAATATATATACTATATAAATGGATTAAAAATCTCAAAACAAGTGAGTTAAGTCTCCAAGTTTCTGATTTTTTTATTTCAACACGACAGTATGAACAACGAAAAAAAAAAAGAATTAAAGCAACTAGGCAAGTGTCCATTTACATTATTTGCTAATTCTATTTATTGATTACATTCTACAAAATTTATTCGTAAACATCTTCTCGATCAGCAACGTAACGAACGACATCTGCAGGACGCAAAAGCCGTTCGGCATCTACGTCGGGAATTTCGAACCCTGCAAAAAAAACAATTTATTAGATATTAAAAATAACTTTTAATTTTAATAGTGGACAAACCAAATTCTTCCTCCATTGCCATCACAACTTCGACGTGATCCAAACTATCCAATCCTAAATCGTTCATGAAATGTGACTCCAGAGTCAACTAGAAACAGCATTAAGGTTAGTTAATGAAAATTTAAATTATTCGAAGTTGATTAAAATTGAACCACAACTCAGTTTTATACCTTATTCGGATCAACTTTGTCATATAACCTTAGAACTAAAAGGACCCTTTCTTGAATTAATTCTAAGGTGAGAGGAATTCCACCCCCACCATAGCCCCGGCGCGAATTAACGAATAAAGGAGTTGAGTAGTGGTTGAATTTCTGTAACAGTAAAAATAACATTTATTTAATACCTTTTCATGATTGATTTTATCAAACGCTTTGCACACGTTAAGAACTCGTTCTGTAAGCTTTGTCATTGTCATCTTTTGAGCCGAAGAGAAGCATCGAATAGGCGCATTCGATGAACTCTAATAATTAAAATATTTTTAAAATTTCTAACACCATGAATTTTATTTAACGAGAAAATTGGAACTGAGATAAATGCATGCACTCTTATTTATTCTTTTTCTTTTTTTTTTACCGTTGGAATAAATCCGTCGGTAGACTGATTCAATTTCACAGTCGATGCTAGGCACGTCACATTTCGAAATTTAGTTATCTGCGATTGATTGGTATTTAAAAAGCGACAAATATTTGGTTTTTTCGTCACTAAACGCGAGAAACGAGTTACAATCGCCGCCATTTTCTTTCGTCGAAGGAACCGGATCCGGAAATTGCCTCTGAATGCCGGCTTATTTAATTTTTTTAATATTTTGTTAAAGCATAATCTGAAAATGTATTGCACACTTTTAAGGCAGTCAGTTTATTTTGGTGCTAATATTAAAACTTTTTATTCATTTTGATGAAAATGTATTTCAGTGACGTCATTTTAAAGATGGCTGCTTAGTGCCACCCGGAGAGAACATCCGGTTAACTATTTAATGTCTCAACATTGTAAGCTCGCTTCAGTTTCCTTTTATTTTATCGATTGGTACGCGTTATTTGCCGCTATGTAGTTGCGATCATTGTTGACAAGCTTTGTTATTTTCTATAATATAATGGAAACTCTTAAATTGAGCGAAAGTGAGCAACAATACTACGCTGAATTGTTCTGCGCTTGCGATACGGAAAATGTAGGCAAAGTATCCAGAGCTAAAGCTTACGATTTATTTGTGGGAGCCGATTTACCGCCGGAATTAATTAATCAGGTATAAAAATCGTATGGAAATGCTTAGGGCAGAATTGAGATAACCCCACGCACAACTTTTCATTTCCTCAATATCAATAAATGAGATAAATTGAAATAATAAGCAACTATTAATATTAAATTTCCTCTTAATAATTTTTACTTTTTTTTCGTTAGATTGTTGATCTGTGCGGCGCAAAACGTTTAGGATATTTTGGACGGAGTCAGTTTTACATTGCGTTGAAACTGATTGCAGCTGCACAGAGTCGACTTCCACTTACAGCTGATAGCTTTAACTCAGGTAATTTATTTGTATTTTACACTACTGAACATTACGTCATCAATTTTTACAACTTAGGGTTCGATATTCCGCTACCAAACTTTCAAAAAGGCAATGATTTTGGTAATTTTCATAAAAAGAAAATTTTTTTAAAAATTTAATGGCGTCATTTTTTATTAAAAGATAAACGTCGATCGCAACAAAACGCCATGTATCCTACGAATATAAACTCTAGCAATTCAGATCACGATTTAATTCAACTACAAGAAAGGCAAGTGACATAACATTTGATATGCTAAATGTCAGATGAAAACAAAAACCTGATATCAAACAGTCTGTCGTGTAATTTAATTCTGTCTGTCGGCTTTCAACTAATTTAAAATATTCCATTTGTGTTTAAATTGTTTTTTTTTAATTAGGCACACAAATCAGATTGTGAATCAACTACCGCTGCCGCCGCCGCCACCTCCTGCCAAAGTGCGCGCAAATTCACTTCAAAGGCCCACTAGTCTTTTTACTGAAGTAATGATTTTTTTATTCTTTTAATTTGTAGTTTAATTTTTTTTTCGAATGCAATAGATGAGGCAAACAACGTCTGATGATTCTGGCGAAAGTTCCCCGACTGAAGTTCCAACGCCGGTTCAAATACAATCGGGTGTGATCAACCAAACAGCGGCCACAAACAACATAAATTCTCAAAGTTAGACATTCAAAATTTTCTTTAAAATAAAAATTGTAAACGTTTTTGGGTAATAGGTGGCGCTACTACGTGGGAATGCGACGAGGATCGTCAGTTATTAGGGACGGAGGAAGAAAGCAGCGATCGGCATTCGAGTGATGAGGAAATCGATATTTGGAGCATTACGGATGAGCAACGAGAATATTACACGAATCAATTCAAGTCGATGCAACCGGATTTAAATGGACTTTTGTCCGGTAGAAAATTGAATTGCAAAATGCAAATTTGAATTTAAATATTTTATTTTATTTAGGCTCCGTTGCTAAAGACTTTTTTGAGAAGTCAAAGTTGCCTGTGAAGGAATTGTCTTTAATATGGTAATTTGAGTTGACAATCTGGTTTTCAGTATTGATTTTCATGATTTTGTTTTGTTTTGGCTTAAATCCAGTAGAGATATTTTAATTATTGATTTTTTTTCTTTGTACGAAAATAAGATGCGCTTATACACCCAGTAGCAACATTTTATACTAAATGCGCACTCCCGTTAATTTTCCTGTAAATTAATGGAAAAGTTAAGAAAAACATGTTAAACCATTGAATAAATATCTTCTAAAGTTGATGTAAAATTTATATGAAAATTAATGTTGGAAGCCAAGTGTGAATCTTCTCCTTTATTATTAACAAATTTTTATAATTTACTTATTCAGGCAATTATCCGATGTAAATAAAGATGGTGCTCTTTCCCTCGAGGAATTTTACACTGCGATGCATCTTGTCGTTTTGAGACGAAATAATATTGAATTGCCCAAAGTGTTGCCACCATCTTTAGTTCCAAAATTAGGTAAAAACAAATTGAAAATATATTTAGAAGAAAAATTTAAATTTATTTCTTCGTCTAGATGGTCACTTTATCGCATCTCAACGGGCCCCACTTCCAGAGAGTCCAAATCTCTCTCCAGTTGACATGAATAAAGAGGTTTGTAATCACAAATTTAACATTTTTGTTTAAATAGTTTAAATGAGGAAAAGCGGCAATTCAGCCTTATAGTTTGTACACACTCCTTTTTATTTTATTTTTATTATTTCTTTTATTTATTTATTTCACGTTACAATCCTTTAGTTACGATGCAACCAATAGTAAGTTTCTATTAATTAATTTCCCTTATTATTTTGATAAAAGTCCACTGTCAATATTGACGGATGAGTGTGGTGATGCAAACTTGGTTCCTGTATTTTGCAGTGGACACGGTTTAACGAATCCCCAACAAGTTCCCTATCTTCTCCTGGTGTCAAGCCCGTCAACTTTGACTTCCAGAAAACTGCTGTACAGCAGGTCGGTGATGTTGTAAAAAAAAAAGGGCTTATTTGGTCTTAAGTTACGCGCGACATTTGTCAAATTTAAATTTGCTTTTAAGTGGTTAAAAGACGCTGACTTGCCGCTTTATAAAAGAAGCAAAGTTTTAATGTTTACTACAGTTTGTTGTCATTGCTTTGATTCAGTTGTCATTTTAATTGTGATGTTTGAAGTTAAGTATGTTTTTTAATATGCATAATTTGTATAATGAACTATAAAATATTTTTTTTATTTTGATAAATTTTTAATGCATGATTTTAATATTTGTTTTAGGATCCAAAGATTTTACATCCAGTTGCTGTAAGAGCATCACCAGATAGTCAAGTGCTTTTAGATGAAAGAGAAATGACTGGTAAATAATTTTTAAATAAAATATTTTTTTTTTTGGCTGCTTTTATTGATTACAATTTTATTTTGGGAGTAGAGTCGTCATCTTATGAGGCGTTGAACGAACAAGTGAAAAGTCCAACTAAAAGACTCAGTACATCTGAGTCTCAAGAATTTAAAATGGCAGGGATTACGCAATCTGCTATCCAGAGACCGGTCCCAAAAAAACCAGCTAGTACGTTATTATAAAATATTAAAATTTATGTGAAATTCTTATATTATTTTTATGGCTAACCTTTTAGTACCTGGACCAGGAGCAATTCCACCTCCGCCGCCGTCAGTTCAACCAGCGCCCTCTGCTGGTGACGGCGATTCCAATATTCCATATGCTCCAACGTAAATACTCATTTTATTCATTTTTGATTTACATTTAAGTTAACGAACTATTTAGTTCTTTTTCCGGTCCAACTCCCGCATTTTCTGCTCCCAATTCGCTGCCTCAAGGTCCTAAAAAGGAACCGCCGCCGCCACCACCGCCTCGACCAAAGAAGAATCATTCGCGAAGTGCTTCACTTGATTTAAATCGACTTGGTCAGTTGAGAAGTAAAATTTAAGATTTTTTTTTATTTTAATCGATTAATTGTAATTAGGTGCACCACCCGCTGTTCCGCCACGAGTTTCTCCTAGTACAGTACGTGTCATAAAAACGTTATTTCATTTTCTTTTTGAAACATTTTAATACGCATGCGTTTGATACTGTTGAATGAAAATTATAATAGCAGTGAGCTTTCCGCTCCTAACTCAGATAGTGCCCAAGAAATTGGTAGGTCAGAAGAGTGTACCCGATGTTGTTTCTGCCTTTGCTGATTTCTCTCCCCTTGCCTACGATTTGACGATGCAAAGGGCATCTGACGTTGCCGAATCCGCATTATTTAAGGTAGTCCCGTAGAGTACCCCCCCTATTAATTACCATATAGAAAATCAATTCCTCACGCATGCTAAATCGACTGGATCCCACTTTTCTTCCGTAGTTGACATAACTTTTAAAAAATAAAATTTGCTTAGGCTGGCGCATTTGAAGTCTATAAACGGCCGGAGTCGAGTCGAGCTACTACAACTAATCTCAAAGTAAAATGTTTGATTTAAAAAAATTTTAAGAATTGTTTATTGAATTTTCTTTTTTTTTTCTTAGAGTCCTGATGCAGGAACGGTTGCTGCTGATGTCAATTCCGTAGAGAAACCACGGGATGAAGTGATCAATGAGAAGTGGTCTGGTCTTACGAAGCAATTGGCTGTTAGGTACAACAATGACATTAAAACAACCAATCCTGTGCTAAGAAACAAGATTTATGGCGGTAATTTTGTTTCTTTGCTTGGGATTGACTTGGTTAAAATGTCATGTTTTTTTTTCTCAGTTGTTGGTTTTACATATTTTGTATTTTGTTTAGTTCAACTGATAAGTCTACTTTTCGCTCAACCATTCGCCAACACCGTGAACAGAATACGATGTTATCGAGGTTGAATGGCGAATTGAATCAGGAATTACTCGAAGTTATGGAAGAAAGAATTGCATTGGAAATTCAATTGGAACATTTGAAACCTTTTCCAGCTTGACGAGTCTCATATTAATCTAAATGTTCATTCTGGCCATTCGGAATCAATTTAATTTTTTTTTTTGCTCATTTTTTTTTGGTATTTTGAGATGTCGAAGTTTGAAATCATGTCATTTAAATTCGTATTTAGAAGTCTGGGCTACTGCCATCGCCGTAATTTTATGGAAATGCGATTAATTTGTTAATTCTTAATTTTTTGTGACCATGCTTTCGCTCAGTTTTTGTTTCATTTTGTAGCTTATATTTTGTTACAACACTAGGTATCAAGTGTTCTTTCAACTGCATTCCATCAATTTCAATCTCTTAAATTAAATAAATTTATTTTTACTTTGGAGTGTAGCTTGTGAGGCCGAATGTGATAAAGATAATGGAAAATTATAAATTTTATGTAGAAAAGGAAAAAAAATATATGTATATTTTAAAAGTTATCGATTTTATTTCATTTCGAAAAAGACTAAAAAAAAATACCAACTGGTATTTAGGGGTTACAACAAAAAGAGGAACAGG
This sequence comes from Pachymerium ferrugineum, assembly GCA_034686365.1. Classification (NCBI taxonomy): domain Eukaryota; kingdom Metazoa; phylum Arthropoda; class Chilopoda; order Geophilomorpha; family Geophilidae; genus Pachymerium; species Pachymerium ferrugineum. The sequence continues at coordinate 60 of JAQGAS010000897.1, read as the reverse complement.
AACGGTGCTGAGGAATGGAGGAACGAAAAGGAGGAACGGAATGCAATCGTCCATTTACCG